>JARFJB010000627.1:2207452-2367452 GCA_036346205.1 Vesta saturnalis | reverse complement strand
CACATGATATGTACATGACTGATTTTAAATTTAGAAAGCTTTCATAGAAAATTGTAGAAGAAAAAAAAATTCTATTTGAACAAAGTTCATGGAATTCTTTTTCTGTATGTAGTTATTGCACTGATTCCTGGTTTATTGACCAATTTGGAGAGATCAATTTTTACGACAAATTTTGCAGAAGAATAATTTTCAACGGATTTTGTATTCTTACTTAAATTGTTGACATTTGGGTGTTAAAAACTTGGAAATATGATAGCAAGTTACATATTTTACTTTAAACCTACTAAAAGGAGAAATATATAATATTAATTATAGATAATGGATATTAAATTTTTAGTTTTAAATCTTTCAGTAAATATAGTCACAATATTTTTTTTAATTACCTGATACAGGAAGTGTAGGAACACAATCCATTCTAACATCAGCTACAGCACCAGTAATTGCTTGACTAACATATACAAAACAATATTCCACGTATTTTTCGGTAAATAAGTCACAATCAAAATGTAAGCTGTGTTGTCCCCTGGAAATTCGTTGTTCAGCAACGTATTCTAGAGACGTCGGTGGAGTCAATGACGCAACGTTTGCTCTCAATCTAGCAAACAATCTAACGCGATCGCCAGAAGCCAAGATACATGATGGATATTGAAATAATACAGTTACTCCTCCGCCGTGAACTTCGCAGGGAAAAATACTTCTTGCGTGAACATTGAAGACAAATTGTTCACTCCAATCTGCCTAAAAATAGGTATTAATTAGCGTATTACAAGTAATTAAATTTAATTATAACATTAAAATTGAGAAACTAAAAAATTTCAAATATAGAACCTTCAAAAATTACAATTTTCGGTCATCTCACATTATTGGTTTAACCGAAATGCAATGTATTTAATATAAATGCTTAATTAACACTCACTTTACGAGTAGTCGGATAGTAAACAGTGTAGGTTTCCTATGGACAAACTACAACTAAAGTTTTCTATTTCTTGGATGTTATTTTTTTGTTTAATAATTATAGACATCAACAAAATGTACGTCAAAACGTAATTTTAATCCGTAAAATGAAACTAGGTATATTAGGGTGCCGTAATCTAACTCAACAGCATCCCTGTGTAAGTGATTTTATTTTTATGCTTTCTTTAGCCATGGAATACATCGATCAAATTTGGATCAACATAAGAACCGGAAGTGACGTCTTCTGATAAAACGACGCATTGGCGTAATTTATTCAATAAATTAATAGTCAGTGCAACGGGAGCCATTTTACAGCGGCGATCATAATTGATTACAAAATATCGTTAAACAGTAAGGTATAGGCGTGATTTTACTTAAGTATATATTTCTCCCCATTGTGTGCGCATTTAGAGGCAGATATACTATATTGAGTATCAAGAACAGTAAGGGACGTTTACCGGTTGACGGCCGCATGTTGGCCGGAGACCGGTACAATCCTTAATGTTAGTGATGCTCATACTGTTTTTTGCACGATTGTATTAAATTTACCACAATTGAAATTATTTAATTTCTACTAAACAAATGAAAAATCAAAAGTGACGTTTTAAATAGAAATGTCCAAATTTTTTGTTCTTATTGTTGTGAAATGTAGGTAGTATATACAATTTTTTGTGCGATCGTTCATTTTTGTCAACTTACTGTCACTGTTTTGACAACAGTAGGTGGCATTTACTGTTTAATGAGTCTAACTGAACGGTAAGTAATTTACTTACCGTTTAGCGAACAGTAAGTGAAATTCATAGTTTACTGAAACACCTGCCATAGTTTTAATATTAAAATTAAATGTACAATTGTTACAATTGGAAATGGTAATTATAATAATAATAATAATAACAATAATAATAATAGTTTAATAATAATAATAATAATAATAATAATAGTTTACTGATTTGCAGAATTTCTGACACAATTATTTTACAACTGTCACATTAACATTCAGGTTACTAAGGAAACAATACATACGCTTGGGCCTCGGCTTGTGGTCATCTTTTAAGCAATTTTGAGATAAAATAAAATGTGTTTTGCCTACATTTTGCCATCAAGTGTATTGTTGATCGCACAAAAAATAGCATAAGCATTTCGAACAGTAAGGATTTTACCGATCTCCTCCAATATTGGCGACTGAGCGAAGCGAAGTCGCCAAACATTGTCGTCGATCGGTAAACTGTCCTTACTGTTCTTAATACTTAATATACTATTGCGTTGGTAAGTAAAAGACGTCGGTAAGTAAAATACTTACCGACGAGTTGGGCCTCGCAAGCAGTATACATATCCTACTGTCTTGGAAACGTATATGGTAAATAAATGAAAAAAGTCATTAAACAAACCAGATTGTTAATAGAGGTGATTAATAATCTAGATATATTAATGCGTGAGCGAATCAAACGCGTTATGGTAGAGATTATTAATCGACACATGAATGACTTACAATATTTTTCCGTCAACCATATACCTGTTCAAAAGTAGCCTTTTAAAATTGCAATTTGAAATACAGTTATGTAACCCGACATGCTTACAGTACGACTGGATTTTATTAGAAAACAAGGTGTTTATGAAAAAATTATACATATATCATATATACACGTTAGAAGGTCTTATTAGACTTATATACAATTAAGTTAGTTTTTTACAATATTAATATTTATCTTATCAAGAATACTTTCGCTCAAGTCTTATTGAAAATTGATTCTAAACTATTCTGTAACTCCATTGAACGTATTTTTTCCTTGTAATGGTTAAAGATAAAATTCCCCTTTTTATCGGTAGGTTCAGGCAGCAGGCTTTTGTTCTCAATTATAAATGTGCCTACAACTTACAAGTACTCACTTGGCCATATTTTTATTACATTTCTGGAAGTTGTTTGCAAATCTTACGAGAAATTAATCTGGAAGACATTTCTTCAGTACTACTTTTTCTCTTAATACATGAAAATAAGGGATTTGCTTATTTCAGTATATAACCTGTCATTATACTTCAGATCTCGTAGGTAGTCTCTTTCCTTGGTTAATCGAATTTCAGATTAAGTATAACACAGACGCCATAGACAGCTGATTGACCCATCCTATTACTGTTGAGCGTCGACAAGTGTCATAAAGCTATCCTTCGTGCACTTTCTGAACTTGAATCTGGTACTAGGTTAACAACTTTATCTCCTTCGTAGCTTGGAGCTCTATTGGATAAACAATCTTTATAAATTTCTGCAGTATTTAAAACAGGTGTTAAACTTTGCTAGTCACATACTTGTGCTTGTGTGTGGCACACTAGTAATTCTTTCGAACATCATGGTCTTTCATGAAGACTCCTTTGACACTTCTTATTAAACCACAAGAAGAGCATTTGTGACAGCTAACATGGAGTTTGTATGTTGGTACCTATGGCCATTGTTTGTAAAGATAGTAAACGTCTAGATGGTTTGATGTTTCTAGGCAGAAAAATAGATCGCACTTGTGGGACTTGTGGGACGTAATATATGTCAATCCTATACCTCCATCTCATTTAGAGGAAGGTTAATTATACAAAAATCTAGCACAGCGCGGAATAAAATGGGTGGCCTTCTGCACTGATTGTATTAAAGTGTAGCCGTATCAAGAGACACTGTCTTATTTATTAAGAAATGCAATACTACGTTAGGTACGCTCCGGTAATGAAATGCTTCTTATTTATGCATTTAGTGGGTATTAAATATAACATTGCAGAGCCAGTCGAACAATATGTATCAAAAACAAAGACTTTAAAGCGTAAGGTGGAGTAAAATAATGAAAAACGGAATTTGTACAAACAGAAAGTCACATGGTACCGCATGGCATACCAGAGCATCCACAGCGCCTTTCACCATAATTAGTGTGTGCAAGATGATTCATCAATGATTGAAACAGCTCCTACTGTAAATACTTTAATCAATATGATATCTCAAACCGTTACATTTTCGTCTAATTCGGAAAAACAAGCGTTTTTCCTGACACATTTGGAAGTGTTCGTATGTGTTCAATATATATGTTATTTACAGCTGCCTTTCATTTTATTCCTTCACATAGGTACTATTCCTTTTTTCGTCGTTAATATACTTTGATATCAAACATCCTACAAACGAAATTGTTAGCCGGCGCTTTTGCCCTGTTAGATAGTCTCCTGACTTTCCCGGTACACAACATAAGGTTAGGTAGGGTTTCATTCTTCACGTAGTTTCTGAATCTAAATTTAATGCTTGTTTAATATTCTCCACATGTTCACATCCATGTTACAAGGGTACTGGTATAACTGTTTGACGCTCCTTGTTAAATGACAACACCTGTAGGTAATTTTCAGATTCTTGACAGAAAAATAGATCGCTACTATAAAACTACTGCTTCAATAATCCAAAATCAAAAGTACAATAAAAACAAACCGTCAAAGAACATGGTTTGCGGCTTTGGAAGACGCTTAGTCCTTGGAGCACGAATGCAAAAATTCTGTTTTCGAACCTTAGATAACTTCTGATATAAGAATCTAGCATTCCTCAAACAACATATTTCCGCATGCAGAGGACCAGCCTCGCTATTCAGCGCCAGAATAATGCAACTGTGTCAGGTACTAGTAGTGTCTCCATGTCTTTACCCGTTGCATCTGTATAGTTGAATGGTTTTTTTATGTTTAAATTTTTTTTTATGTTATAAGTATTATTGCCCCATAATTGTTATTAACAGAAATGTATTATATGTATTTAAAGTGCAGTTACATTTAAAAAGAAAACTCAATAGTATCTCATGAGGTTAGAGTTGCTGCATTTCTTCAACATCTTACTTAATCTTACCAATAGTACTACGTATTTAGCTAGAACGTCGACTTGCGGTCCATTTTTGTAAAACCTAAAGTAATAGCACGTTATTTGTTTATATTTGCACATCCTTCTCTACGAAATCGTTGCTTGTAACATACAGTCAGCTTAAAGTATTATAAACTTTACCCCAAAATTACAAAATATTTGAACTAGGTTGAATCAAATGGCGGACCTTTATCAGAAATAATTGGGGAAGGAATTTTATATCGTTCAAAGACGGATTTAATTATTTAAACAATTCCTTTTGGTTTCGTTGAAGGCATCCCCGTTGCCTCAGGGTAATTAAGAAAAATTGTCAGGTATTTGGGAAACTACACCAGTAAAGTTTGTTGAACGATAATAGTCAGATTCAAATTTTGATAATCAAATACTGGCAACTGTATGTATTTGTATTCATATTTAATAAAGTCAAAACTGATAAAGGATAATTACGAACGTTAGAAAGTGTAACTACTATATCTAGTCGCATTTCCTTTTCTAGGCCACTAGCACGAAGTAATGTTTTAAAGTTGTAATACGAAAGATTGAAGTCATGTGCTACATTAGCCATTAAGAGACAAATGGGGTTTAAATTTACTTTACACTTTCCTTACATCAGCAAAGGTCTCATTTTCAGATTTGTATTTCAATTAGAAATCATTTTTTACGTAATTGAAAGAATAACGATTACTTTAATGGGACTTCTGACACCAAGCTAAGATTCAGTGGAATTAAATAATATTTAATTAATTGCAGTAAAAACCCTTATAATTTGATAGTAGCTGATGTATATATCAAGGATTACCTCGACACAATATACGTTACAACAATCACATTTGAAATAAAGATTGAGAATGGGGAATAGCTCAAGAGAGCATATGTTGAAGACAGTAGCAAACATTTCTATATGACAAGTGTTGTGTAATTGTGGCCTCATATTAGTCGAGTTGATCCGCCTATTTCTATAGTTTTTGCTTTTGTACCGCGACGGTAATTTCGCACGTCACAGTTGGTATTGATAGGAGAGGAAGATTCACAAGCAGATCGACTCGTTGAAGTACTTGTAATAGATTTTGTTTAAACTTTTCTTTACTGGGTTTTGGAGATGGTGTTTTTAAACATTTTGGTAAATAATTTTTTACGAGCCTTTTTCATAGGGTTCTGAGAACCAAGACTTTTGTTAAGGCGACTTGGAAGATTTAATGCTATTGGAAATGAAGTATTGAATTCTGCTTAAAATTGTACTGATAGTTTGAGTACGTTTTTGTTACGATAGCAGGTAAAAGATTGGAAAGAAGTACAGAGACTGAACAGTAGAAATTTGGTACACCAACCCAGTCGGTAGCTGTGAAGCAACATTCTGTACTTCCAAGGATGTGAGTGGGTTCTATGACGTGTTTTATTGGTTAATAGCGAATGCTGACGCCACTGTACTCGGGGGATGGTTTTGGTACACTTCTTCTTGTGACAATAATTTCAAAGAAAGGATATTGTGATATTAATTTTGACCAATTTGGAATTCAAGTGTCCGTTAATTGAGCTAGCTAAGGGGAAAGATAGAGCAAATAAACATGACTATAAATCAGAGAATCATGTACCTGATGTCTCATTAACACCAAACTTCTAAATGTAGAAGGGATAAAGGTGGTTTGTATACCAGAAATGGCAGGTGTGTAGTTTAATTGTTTCCACTCACTTAAATTTTGGTTAAATGGACGATGTTTAAAATACAGATGTTAGTAAAAATATTTCAAATCTAAGAAGAAGGGAATTGTACCCTCGTAGATTTTAATCTGAGGTAATGCCATCTTAATTGAAGTTACTATCGTCAGTGGAAAAAAACGGTTATGAAAATGGTAACGTGCAAAAATCGATATTTGATTAATTCGTATTACATTTACTGGTTTACCTGATACCTGTTTCAATAGTACAAATTTCATAAGCTTCTGTAGTTGCTGTGTTACAAATTATATTCAAAAGTTTAAACTGACGTAGTAGTGCCACCTAGAGGATTTTACGATTTTCTTGTTGCTTTCAAAACCAACTCCTTCAAGGTATCTGTTCCCTCCGTCGAATTACCGCTGGAGGGCAGTACAGGTAATAACTAAATAACAAGTTTTGATCTCAGAAATCTTTATTTCTACAAATAAAATTTTAGCAAAAATTTGGTAAACGTGTCACAAACAATTTTTTGTAAAAAGGTTCTTGAGGTGTGGTTATAGAGCAGCCATTTTGGTGAAAAGTGAAGCAATTTTAGAAAATTCTCTTTTCTGGCTTAATCCATGGCATCATCATTTCTACAAGAGCATTTTCGACCATAAAGTATTTCTATACTTTGTAATGTAATTATTTGGCTAGGAGTTACTAATCGCTATTGGATGGTAGATATATAAGAATCTTGCTTTTATTAAAAGAGCTCTCCATTTCTCCAATTCCTTCGTAATTTTTAAATTTATTTCAGTGCTGAGATTCACTAAATCGCTATTCTCATGATTACGTAGAGCTCGCCTTTAATCTAAAGAGGTAAAACAACGTTATATGATCAAATCACAATTACATTACCTTATTTTTATCTCCTTCGACTTTTCTGCGAATTTCCTTCAAC
Organism: Vesta saturnalis; assembly: GCA_036346205.1. NCBI lineage: Eukaryota > Metazoa > Arthropoda > Insecta > Coleoptera > Lampyridae > Vesta > Vesta saturnalis. The sequence goes on along the minus strand of JARFJB010000627.1, from coordinate 2,360,037 downwards.
TTTCTCTTCAGTTTTCTCTTCGATTGCACTACTTGATTGTAGCTTATCGTTTTACTTCAGTTTCTTTTGTGCGTCCTGCCTTAGTGCTGTTGATGTTTCGTTTATCTGAAAGTAACTTTATGCTGTGCGCAATTTCTGCTCCACAACTGGTTATATTTCTGGTGGTTTACTTCATAAACTGTTACATTTCGGAAGCTGTCTTCAGCAGTGGTCGACACAGTTTCTACAAAATAAAAAGTCTGTTTAAATTAATAATACAACCGAACGTAATAATGAACTAGTTACCTGTATTGATCAAGCTGTCTTCCACAGTTTCTTTGTTGGAATTGGCATTCGTACATCCTTCATAAATACTTTACTACTGGGTTACTGATATAATTTGATTAAACCGTTAGCTATTATTTTGTGTGATTATAACAATCTAATTTAGGTTATTCATAACCGAAATTTCATACAAAACACCCAGTGTCGTATTATCGTTTAACGGCCATTTTAGGGAGTTATTTTCTTATACGCTACCACCTGTGCAGTGGCATAAAACAAATTATTGAGTCATACCGGTTGTATTCTATGCCAAATTTATGTTATATACGACCTAATTCTAATTGTTTGGGTATTGACATGTAAATTCATACTAGAGTCAAATGTGAACCGAACAGGCTTTTCCCATAATATATGTAATTGAAGTGTTGCTTATTATAAGGATTATTATTTTCTAAAACAAAGATAGGTTGAATTGGAACATCTCTAAATAAAAAATTTACTGGTTGTATATGAGTCTTCTTTTTCAGGGTAACACTTTGAAAGACCTTTCAACGAATCGGAAATAATGCTAATAATTAATCAATGCTTAAATCTTATTTTGTTGAAAGTAAAATATCGCGACTTATCCTCGTCAGTATAATTACTGGTATATTTGTTTACATATGGAATTTTATAGTTTCATCGGGGAAACGATAATATAATTGTACAAAAATTAATTTACTATTAGAAATCTGTTTGTGATAAATTGCATGCTCTGTATGTATGCGCAACTCGTCTAGTCTTTGGGGAAAACTAAATATTCAAATTTTATTAGTGTAGTAAATACAATCATCAATAATATAACTTGTTTAGTCCTTTTGGGGAAAACTTAACGTTAAACATATCTAGTCCATTGATTGAGAGTTTGAAATAAGTTGTGATTACAGGGCCTCCCTCTCGAAATAATAACTTACCTTCTTTAAAAGTTTGTGGCGCTCAATGCTTGCTTACTCTCACTCTTACTACCATCTTTTTCTGCTCTGACTAACCTAATCATTCATTAACCGGGTATTCCGGTTATCAACACTCCAAAACTACCTACGCCAACAAAGTGCTCTACGATTCACTCTCGTTCGATTGAATTCGCAGCCGTGCTACTTTCTCCAAGGTAATATTTATTATTATCTTATTAAAATATCGTACCTATACACAAACACACACACACAGATTATATATATATATATATATATATATATATATATATATATACCGGGTGGTCGTAAAGTAAGGAATAAATTCAATATCTCGTAAAACACAATTTTTTTCAAAAATCGCTTGGACCCGTCAATTTTATATTTTTTCGGGGCATATTTTGCGAAAAAAAAAATTTATACAGGGTGTCTCAAAAAAGATTTTCTAAAAAAATTATTTTTTTTTTAATTGCAACCCAATTTTTTTATTGCATTTTTGGATTGCCCTTACAATTCTAGCTCAATAGTAGGCTTTGGATTTATGATTTATGCTGTGGTAGTTCGAACTTATTTGCACGACACTTTTCCAAACAGGTGGATTGAAAGGAGCGGTGTTATTGAGTGGCCACCAAGATAACCCGATCTGACACCACTAGACTTTTTTTTATGGGGATACCTTAAAGGCAAGGTATTTAAAAGCCAACCGGCAATTCTAGATGATTTAAAACAACGCATCCGTCAAGAAATACGTCGAATAACGCCCGAAATGGTTCGAAATGTGCAGCAGGAATTTGTAGATCGATTAGGCTATTGTCAGTTGACTAACGGAGGACATTTCGAACATTTGCTGAAATAAAATTATTTTTAAGTTTACGAATCTTTGTTTTCGATATAATAAAATGTTATAAAAATTATTTTATTTTTCGTTTTATTCATGATCTTTTTTCAATTTTTAAATTTTGAATGCGAATAACTCCAAAACGCTTGGACTTAGGTATAGCACATGCTACATGACAAATGTTTAGAATTGTAAGGGTAATCCAAAAATGCAATAAAAAAATTGGGTTGCAATTTGAAAAAAAAAAATTTTTTTAGCAAATCTTTTTTGAGACACCCTGTATAAAATTTTTTTTTTCGCAAAATATGCCCCGAAAAAATATAAAATCGATGGGTCCGAGCGATTTTTGAAAAAAATTGTGCTTTACGAGATATTGAATTTATTCCTTACTTTACGACCACCCGGTATATATATTTTATGTGACGTAGTAGGTTAGACACGTTACAAAATGGCAAAGCAATCAAAAAGCATGTTATGATATACCACCACGCTCACACGCAAGGCTAGAAACATCAACAGGATTCATACTTTTCACATGTATGTGGAGGGTGTTATCTCACACAAGGTGAAAGAAACCGTATCATTCCTTTTAGATTGGCTTACGTGGCAGGGTTGCAATCTGAACTAGAGTTGACCTCAAACGGGTTCGTTGAAGTTAATCTATTCGCTAAAACTTAAGGTCATAAACTTATTTTATTGCCCACTACACAATGAAAGGATTTTCGCAAAGAAATAAAACTATATTCTCGTTGTAATTGACCATAAGAACCGATTTGACTTTATCAAATTTTTTAATTAAAATTAAGAAATTAAATTGTTAACCAATTTTTAATCTTGTACACTCATTTTAAGAATAATGTACTACGTATCTTCCTGTTCTTTATTATGTATCATACCCTCTTTTAAAATCAGCACCAAAGTAAAATAACTCAAAAATAAATACTCATGATCTTGGCAATAAATTACAATTTCAAACCTATACAATACGTTAATTAAACAATGTGTCCTATCAGAGCTTAGTTCCAATTCATGGATTATACGATTGTAATTACAATCTTCTATGCCGCGGAACTGTAGCATAAAATCGATTCTCAACAAAAGTAAATAAAACATGAAAATATCATTGTTACATTTTTTTTTAAACTCCTTTTAGTGATTCAGACAACTGTAATTGCTGTTGAAACACTTAATATATGTCTATGTAAAATACATGATTTAATAAAAAAAACTGAATAATGGTTTCAAGTAACACACCTATTTAAAAAAATGTCATTTGTACTTTTTATTAAAATTAATTACCTTTACATATGCAGCTGTATGTGGTAGAGTTAATGTAGGTGCAGTCGGTCGTAATAATAGAGAATAATGCCCTGCAAGTCCAAAAAGCTCGCAGCGTAATGTTAAAACTCGACGTCCTGGAAAACCACGTACTTGTTCGGAATATAAGACCTAACTCAACCATCCTGTTATATTAGAAATTGATTAATAACTAAATTATTTCTTACCTGAATTCGAGTTTGGTTAACACTCTCATTTACATTATCACAGTTTAATAATGAGTGTCCACAATAATGAAGTTCTAACCAAAATTCTGGAATTGCACTAGCTGGACTGTCACTTACAGGAGGACAAACGACATCAGGAAATTCTAAAATAGCCATAACAGGACGTTCCGGATATGTTTGAACATACTCTGGTGTTAATGACAGTTGAGGCATAGGCCACCGTACGTCAAGACTTCTAGTTATGATTAAATTACTGTCATTTCCTGTTTTATTATCTTCATAAATAACTGGTTGTTTTTTTAAAAGAATAAAATGTGTTCCGCCTCTTGAGAAATATCCACATGGTATTTTAACAATTGTTTTATTTAAGGATAACGCTCGCGCTTCTGGTAAAACTTGAATTGTTGTTAAGGCTTGGGTTCCTGTACCTTCTACACGAGAAACTTGCAAAAGTAATGGTGGGAATGAGGAGGATGCAATTTCTACGTGTAAGTCTCCGCTTAGTGCTATATGAGATGGAGGAAGCAGTAATGTTACGCCGGGAATTTTTCCTTCTGGAACAAGCAAAGAAAATAGGTTTAACGAGATATACCGGAGAATCGTTTATTTTAACATATATTGTTAAACATGCAACATGTTCAGTTACAAAGCAATAATTAATTAAAAATAAAAAATACAATTCTCATTTCTGTTAATTTCTTAGCTTTGACAATTTTTGTATACTGTTTTTATGGCAAATGTTCACATACCACCAATTGCAAATTAAAGAAATCCTTTCGGTGTTTTAAACCGGACATACACATTTCCCGATGTATTATCACAATTAATAGGGTTAGTATGATAACAATTCATTGATCTAGTACTGCAGTAGGTGTGCAGGAATCTGCAATCTTCTTTAAATATTATAGACTAATTGTTCTAAAATAGGAAATGAAACATAAAAGTTAAACTACATAGTTGCTTTGGTATGTGTGAATGGTTATTGTAGGCTCACATTCCATTAATATAAGTAATTTGATTGTAATCTCATTATATTTAAAAAATTTACATCGATTGGGGCTTGTATCTCGATAGCGCAGTTGGTTAGCGAGGTACTCTACCAAAGTACAGGTCGTAGGTTCAAATCTTACTCGAGGTAAACTTTTCATTTTGTGTTTTATAAAATTAGTAATAATTTTTATACATAGGTACTTCACTTTTGGGTTTAAGTAGTGTATTTGTATTTAAATTATACAAACCTTATACACTTCAATAGACATTGCAGCTATCGTCGTCAGAGAACTTTGAAAAGTGTAATTAGTAAAAGAACCTTTGTTTGAATAATCTTAAGAAAAAATTGCGTTTTACTTTTAATAATCAACAAGTAAGTAATTGAAAAGAAAGAAATAATAATAGCCACAAGGAAGTAGTTTAGTTACACACATACATTATTTTGATACCTTCCTTTAGCGTAGAAAATTACAGTTTATACTAGCGTTGATTTCGTCCAAACGAGAGCTAAGATCTTGTAAAAGTCCCCAGAAAGTTTTGTTTAATGCATTTTAACTGAAGTAAGTGAATTCACAACCAATTGCGAAAGGGGCCCCCACGCGCCGAATTTCCAGCATTCTTTGGTAAACAAGGAAACAAGGCTATAAAAATATATTAAACTTGAAAGTATGATTGCATGTATTCTGATCAATTTTTCACTTGAAAAAGACATTTATTGAGAAAAATTGGTACTATATACATATATATATATATATATATATATATATATATATATATATATATATATACATAAATCAAAATATTTTCCATCATTTTCTACAACTTTTCCCTATCTTTGCGGCAACATAGCGATACCGTGTTGAAATAACGATGGTGGTTTGGCAGCGATCCAATCATCGGTCCATTTTCGCACTTTTTCAGCATTTCGAAACCGTGTGCCAGCCAAGCCATGCTGCATCGATCTGAACAAGTGGTAATCAGATGGCGCTAGGTCTGGTTAGTACGCTGGGTGCAACAGGACTTCGCATTCGACAGTGTATCCTTCACAACTTTGCAACGTGTGGCCGTTCAATTGACATCGGTAGACATCTACAATAACAGTTTCATTCGGTTTTAGTCGCTCGTAATACACTACACCTTGCACAGCAACACTTTATGACCATGAATATATTTCGCTTCGGTGTCGATGTGGTTGGCTCTCCTGGACTAACCCATGACTTTTTGCGCTTGGGATTGTCGTAGTAGAGCCACTTTAATTGTCAGTCACAATACACCACAGAAAACTGTTCTTTTTTTGCCTAGCAAATAAAGAAACAACGATGTTGAAACGGCTCGAAATGGCATTTTCACTCAATTCGTGTGGTAACCCTTTTTCCCTCCTTTTGGATCTTTCCCATCACATGTAAACGTCTGGAAGCAGTTTTCGTCCAATAAGTCTAGCAATTCACTGTCTTTGAATTTTTTTGGTCCTCTAGGCCGTTCTTTGTTATTGACATCAAAATCACCACTTTTAAAGCGTTCAAACCAAAACCGACAATTGTAATATGACGGAGCAGCGTCACCATAAGTTTCTAAAAGTGTTTGATGGGTTTCGACAGCAGATTTCTTCAAATCAAGCAGCAAAAAGTGATGAATGTCGAAAATACAATTTTGAGTGTTCCCTGATTAGCATCTATGTACACTGAATCACTCAATAATACTAAATGGAAAACTGTTATTTTACATAGAGAAATGTCATGACCATAGAATTTAACAGTTAGGTTCGGTTGTTTAACACTTGTTTCCCTTGATACTTGGCGTTTTCACTAATAGATATCTCTGATCAAAATACATGCAAGGACCTTTTAAATAAAGTATTCCTTAACTATAAATTTAAGAATACATTAGGTTACATATTTATGAATATTCTTTTAACTTTAACAACAAGTACGAGTACACGCAATGATCAAAAACAGTATTGAATTTGAGAATTCGCATGTTTATTAATCCGCATTTGGTAAAGTTCACCTACCTAAAAAGCATTTAATGGCGATGCATTTGTGAACAAGTTTATAAACTGGTTGTAATTTACATATATTTATATCAGGCAAATAGGGATAACTAGGAAATAAATCAAATTTACAATAACAGGGATAAAAAAATGGAGAACTCAATTGACTTGAGTCAATAAAATAAAAATAGTAAGCTTAAAACATGCTCAATCTTCAAACACTCAAACCCATGAAAATAACCAGAGACTTAACTATTGCACGCCCAAATTCAGGTGAAGCGTAACCAGTCTCATTGCTCCTCCACGAATTTCTGTTACAACAGGTAATCAACTGGTTTTCATAAACTTTATTTCATTTTAATTTTGCAGTTACAAAAGTGATTTTGGTCGTCGATGTCATATTCAATTTCCAAGATACATTAATACCATTCGTTTTGCGACTTATTATTATGTAGCGGCGTAGTGCAGTTTTAAACCATTGTCGATCAATGTTCCACATTTATAAAATCTAGTTTGGGTAAGACTACTTACATAATATAATACGGAAATTAGTCACAAATATATAATACACTAATACCTTTATCGATGGGCGTTAGGTCATTGTGTGTGCTGTATGGGGTAGGTACAACCACAACAACAACAGTATTAGCTTTATTTACAGGAAAAAGTCGAAAGACAGAGGAAATATTCATCCGAGTGACAACTGATCAGGTTGTATATGTTTTTTAAATTATTTTAGCGGAACGAAAGTGCAAAAATACTCATCCAAAAAGAATGCAATAATTCGCTTTTAAATACCACTTAACCTTACAAATAATCGGCAATACTTCGACCACTCGTGGTGTTGTGTACGATTATCCAACGTGATACATTCGATGAATATAATTTACTCTCATTAGTAAAAAAGTGAATTGATTATTCTCCTGTACCATAGTCGAAGTAATGGTATTTATTTGTATACAGGATCCTGCATCTTAGCTCCCGTCTTCTACTACATCTAAATGATTTATATTACAAAAAAATATTAAAATGGAGTAATAAAATGATTGCTAGACAGCACATTTTAAACATATTTTCACAAATTTTCACACTATATATATTATTCCAGATTTGAATACTCCCCGATTCGTACATTACTTCAACAAAATTTCAGCATCTTATACCGGGTGCTTTCAAAGATATAACAATTTCTTTATCTGAATGGACATGTGTTAATCACTCTATCAGTTTTATTAAGCATTCCCTATACCCGTACCACTTGTTTTTTTAGTTAAATTCGTCTTTATCCGAAACTACCCGTTATTAATCAAAACTAGGCGTAAACGTTATATCTTTTACATCTGTATATTTTATTCCTATTGGGTGCTGAATAAAGTACGCAACATCTTTTATACTTGTAGTTATACTGTCATCTTTCAAAGTTTGAAAGATACTCATCAAAAGCTGTTATTAGACATATATTTCGGATATTAATAATGCCATTCAAATTTAAATATTCAAATGATATTTTTTATAACCGGACTAGTATCTTTTTTTTTAATACGACGGAGGAGGACCGTGTAACTTCTTTTTGTTGATAAGGAAATCGTTTAGCAAGATCCGCGAACTACACAAGAAAATATGCAACAAAGACTAAGGAACGCGTTTGAGAGTATTACGCCCGACATGTTAAGAAGAATTGCAAGGTATTTTCAAAAGCGCCCTCAGCTGTGCCTCCGAACGGTAGACACATCGAACAGATTTTAATTAAAAAATGTTGAAATGCTGAATTGATATCAAAAACTTTATTTATACATACGTTAACGATGTCACAATAATTTTGAAATAAAACTATTGATAAGTTTGCTCTGTCTAATAACAGCTTTTGATGAATATTTCCGAAACTTTGAAACATATCAGTATAATTACAAGTATAAAAGATGCTGCGTACTTTATTCCGCATCCAATATGAATATAATATACATGTGTTCCCTTTAAAAGACATAACGTTTACGCTTAGTTTTTATTAATAACGGGTAGTTTCAGATAAAGACGAATTTAACTAAAAAACGAATGGGTTTGGGTACATAGGATCCTTAATAAAATGAATAGTGTAGCAAATAAGCTATCCAATGCCGATGAAAAATACAGAGTATTCCATTTGAATATTTCGAGAAAATCTACGATTCTCGTTTTGGACCATACTGTATACGACTTCCGATATTTCCTGTAGCCATCTGTATAACAATAAAATAGACCATTATACATAAAATATCCTATTAGAATTAATAATTACAATCGTTTGTTCTTGAAAGACACAGAGTGATCTACACATGTCCATTCTGACAAAGAAATTGACATATCTTTGAAAGCACTCGAGGTAATGTACGAAGCGAGGAATTCAGATCTGGAATACTATATAGCGCGTTCCATTAAGAAATGCATAAGTTTGTGTTGCCATAGACGTATGGGCCACCCTGTATTTTGAGAGAGTCTCAAATTAATAAAATAAGTAATAATTAAAACCATTCTTATAAATTAATTGATTTATTTCTTGGAAAATTGCATTGTTACATAACAATAACGATATAAATAATTAGTTAAACCTGCAATAATTTCTATCGCGCTGACCAGGTAAACAACTGCAATGGAAATTGTAATCTCGTTTCCATTTTGTGAAAGGAACTATTTTTAATACTACATTCCAACCGCTAACATATGTGCAAGAAGCAACAGACTTCTGTAAATTTCGAGTTATAACTGTAGAATAAGTATTTTTAGTAGAAAGTGGCAAACATTTCATATCATTCGACTCGTTATTTAATAACCAATAATTTGGGAAGGTCAAAATAAGTTTTATTAAGAATCATTCATTTATCATAAATTGTTGGCGAAGGATCTTGTTTGTCAAAGGGACCTGTGACCTTTGTTAACTTCCGCATCCGCCGTCTGTCCGAATTAACGCTGTTTTAGGTACATCTTCTACCACAGGATAAGACCTTGAATTTTTTCTCCGCTGCAGCACTTGGAGCACCCGCTTGGAAACCGGAAACGTTCAGGATTGGACCCAAAGACCGCCTGGATAGGATCTTATCTATAGGTAACGCCTAAATGTTCTGTATATTGATACAGATGAAGGAAAATGTTATAACAGGCAAAAATCAAAATCAAGCAACTAATAGTCAATTAAGCAGCTAATTGATAAACATGGACAATATCAATATTGCTTAGGCACAAAGTACCTGAAAACACATCTAATAAATCTCTGTCGAACATACGCATTAGCGACTCACGCAAGTGCAATGGCGTTACACCTTTAAAATATACGCATATTTAGAAGAAAGTGTTTTTTTTAACTTTCGCTCACTTGACACGTGCGTAGCTGGAGTTGAACGAAACGACACTTTCGTTTCTTACTGTACTAAAAAAGTGCAACCGTTTGATTGAAAGATAAGAAATAATTTTTTAAGGTAATTATGCAGCTCCGTTTCTTTACGTTCATAACAAAAATAGGCAACATTGTAAAAAGAAAAACAAAATCCACGCCAGATGGACGTTTTAAAACTTCGTCAGTTAGATATATACATGCTAGCTTAAAAAAATTCCAAAGCCGCCCACTTCTATAAAAATATCAGTAATATAGTTTAAGCATTTTCAATCTAATTAATTTTTAGACTTATTTGATTGTGAGTTAAGAAACTCCATGAAGAAAAATTATGTAAAACACTACACACACACACACACACACACACACACACACACACACACACACACACACACTCACACTCACACACTACACACTCACACACACACACACACACACACACACACACTCACAACATCACACTCACACACACATCCACACACTCACACCACACACTCACACACTCACACCACACACACTCACACACTCACCACTCACCACTCACAGACTCACACTCACACACACTCACACTCCCACACACTCACACACACACACTCACTCACTCACCACTCACACACTCACACTCACACACTCACACACTCACTCACCACTCCACACACACTCACACTCACACACATCACACACTCACTCACTCACACATTCACACACTCACATCACACACACACACTCACACACTCACACACCACACTCACACACTCACACACTCACACACTCACACACTCACACACACACTCACACACTCACACTCACACACTCACACACTCACACACTCACACACTCACACACTCACACCACACTACACACTCACACACTCACACACTCACACACTCACACACTCACACTCACACTCTCACACACTCACATCACTCACTCACACACTCTCACTCACTCACACACTCACACACTCACACTCTCACACACTCACACTCACACACTCCACACTCACCACTCACACACTCACACACATCACACACTACACTCACACACTCACACTCACACCCTCACACACTCACACCTCACACACTCACACCACACACTCACACACTCACACACTCACACTCACACTCCACACTCACACACTCACACACTCACACACTCACACTCCACCTCACACACTCACACACTCACACCTCACACACTCACACACTCACACTCACACACTCACACACTCACACACTCACACCACACCTCCCACACTCACACACTCACACCTCACACACTCACTCACACTCACACCTCACACACTCACACACCTCACACTCACACCTCCACACTCCACACTCACACACTCACACACTCACACCTCACACCTCACACACTCACACACATCACACACTCACACATCCTCACACCACACACTCACACCACACTCACACACTCACACACCTCACACACTCACACACTCACACACACTCACACACTACTCACACACTCACACTCACACACACACCTCACACCACACCACACACTCCCACTATCACACACTCGCACACTTGCACACTCACACACTCACACCCTCACACACACTCACACACTCACACACTCCACTCACACTCACACACTCACACACTCACACACCACACTCACACACTCCACACACCACTCACACACTCACACACTCACACCTACACACTCACACACTCACACCACCACACCACACACTCACACACCACACTCACACTCACACTACACACACACTCACACACACACCACTCACACACCCACACTCACCACACATCACACACTCACATCACACACTCACACACTCACAACTCATCAGACTCACACCTCACACACACTCACACACTCACACACTCACACTCACACACTCACACTCACAACTCACACACTCACACACACACACACACACACACACACACACACACACACACACACACACACACACACACACACACACACACACACACATACACACACACACACTCATACACTCACACACTCGCATTAACGCAAACGTAAACGCCAACACAAACGCAAACACAAACGCAAACACAAACGCAAACACGAACGCAAACACAAACGCAAACTCAAACGGAAATTCCAACGCCAATGCAAACGCAAATCCAAACACAAACGCAAACTAAAACGCAAACTCAAACGGAAATTCCAACGCCAATGCAAACGCAAGTGCAAACACAAACGCAAACGCAAACGCAAACGCAAACGCAAACGCAAACGCAAACGCAAACGCAAATGTAAACGCATACGCAAACGCAAAAGCAAACGCAAACGCAAAAGCAAACGCAAACGCAAACTCAAACGCAAACGCAAGCCCATACGAAAACGCAAACGCAAACGCAAATTCAAACGCAAACACAAACGCAATCGGAAACGCAAACGCAAACGCAATCGGAAACTCAAACGCAAAAGCAAATGCACACGCAAACGCAAACACAAACGCAAACGTAAACGCAAACGCAAACGCAAACGCAAACGCAAACGCAAACGCAAACGCAAACGCAAACGTAAGCGCGAACGCGAACGTAAACGCAAAGCGCAAACGCAAACGTAAAGGCAAACGCAAACGCAAACGTAAACGCTAACGCAAACACAAACGCAATCGCAAGCGCAAACGCAAAAGTAAACGTAAACGCAAACGCAAACGCAAAGGCAAACGCAAACGCAAACGTAAACGCTAACGCAAACGCGAACGCAAACGCAAACGGAAACGGAAACGCTATCGCAAATGCAAACTTCACAGATGCAGATTTAGGCGAAGTTTCAGACGTAGACGCGGACGCACACAAACACACACACACAGAGACACAGACACATACACTGACGCGGATGCGGACGCGGAGTCGGACATAATACGGACACGGACACGGGCAGAGACACAGACCAAGTTTCATTACAATGGGTTCACGCTTTCAAACAAAAAATTGTTTACACAGAAGTGTACGAACAACAACTCACTTTAATCAAGTTTAATCGCAATTGGTTTAGAAACGCATAAAAGACAATTTAACGTACAGTTCAGTACAAAATATATAATTTCAGTGTAGCCCAGTAAGAATAATCGATTATAAGGAGGTAATTGCGATTTTTGAACATTGTTATGGTTTGTTGGTATGCAAAATTCAACATACTAAAAGTCTTGAATGGTAGTGACCAATCGGCGTGAGGGGGTAGGGGAGGGGAGATTTAAATTTGATTTGCTAGTTTTTTGCTATACATGACAAGATGCCAACCTCATAATAAATTAATATGACTACTACTGTAAATTTAGTATTATAAATAACTGATGAAGTTTAATTAATTAAACGAAACGTAGCTTGAAAGTCGTTTTTTTTTCACTAAAAGTCCTAACCCAGTAATTTTGAAGAGTAAAGTAATTAATTAAGGACTGTAAATAACAAATCCAACTATATTACAGTTATCGTCCTGAGTAAATAAAATGAATTTTTATGAATTGCTGATAGTGAAAATTCAAGGGAATCGTTATTATTTAAAAAATGTATCTAGAAGGATAAAGCTAAATTTGATCAAAAGGGTTTAATACCTACAACCGACATTTTTGGGCAAATAGAAACACTATTGTTTTGTGAAGGTGGATTTCAAAACAAATTTAGTTCAAAAATATTTGTTTATTCAAAAACAATGAATTGAGATTTAGTATTTATAGAGAATACATCTTATTTTGCTGTTGTGATTCATTGTTTTTAAAACTGATACATCAAGCGACCAAATGAGATCTAAATGAGTAAAGTCTGTCAGCCCCTAATGGGTTACGTCCATTTTTATTATGCTTTACCGCAGCTATAGCTCGAAATCGGAGGGTTGGTGTTAGTTATATCAGATAGCGCTGATTGACTGCTACCTGATGTTTCCCTTTAACCAATAAACAAGAAAAGGTTTGATACATATATATTCTCCCATATTTTTATGCTATTAAATACATTAAATACAATATATATATATATATATATATATATATATATATATATATATATATATATGATGTGTGTATGTGTATATACACTCATTCTACGATAATAATAATAAAAAACTCTAAACAAAACAAAAACAAATTCCTTTAACGCGACTTTGTAACTTAAGTAAAATAAAGGGACGCTCCTCTTTTTGAGCTCCTAGGGCGACTATCCCTCCACTCGGGTACTCAAAACTTCTCACCTTATGGTGGTTGAGAAAATACTGTTAACGGTACAGGTAAAATAATAAATTGATACGAGGATAAACTAACTGAAATTACGTAAATGAAGTAAATAAAGAACAATTAGGCAACATTTTGATTACGTCCCTGTTTAGTAGTGCACAGAAGTTATACAAATTTTACAGTTTACAGAAATGCGTGATAACATTTTATTTCTCTTGAAATATTTTCAAAGAGTTAAAGGCATAGAGGATCTTCTTCTACCTGGAACATGTACGTCAATAAGAAAATCGATATTTTTATACAAGAATTTTAACGTATTTTGCTAATATATGTAACGGGATGCTGTTCTAATTTGCGTTTTATGGCTAATTAATAGAAATTAGAATATGTTCTAGTTAGCTTTCAGTAACCAGATGAAGTTAGAATGAGAGGGTTTTTTGTGTTCTTTCAGGTATCTCTATTCGTATTTAGGATAGACGACTGGTGTGATGGTGGAAACAGATGGGTACTGAATTTACGGGTTTATTTTACAAAGGGGAAATTTGAAGGTGGATAACGAGTTTGGTTGTCCTCGCATTAAATATTTTTGTGCGGGAACGAATTATTCTTTTACTGGGGGTATAAATCGTACGGGACTGCCTTAGTTAGAAAGAGTGGTGGTGGTGGATGAGAGAAATGTTATTGAATGAATCTCTTATCTCGAGGCGGTTGTATAAGGTATTTAAATCTTCAGGAACTATTAGTTCACTGGAATTATATTTATACACGCGGGCTGGATTCACTAAACGTTTTATGTAGTGTGGTATTAAAGAATGTTTGATTATGTAATTTCTATGGACTGGAAAAAATAATGTCGGATCTTGGTCTGGTTGATCCCTTTTCCCCAGATGACGTTATGTACCTTAGTAAGTTGCTGGGGCGGCTTGTAGGTGTAAACATGTAATTAGCGTGAACTATCAGACCTGAGCAGCCAACTCCGTTGCGCATTCTAGTGAACACTGTGGGGATGGGTGAATTTAGGCCGACAGCCTTCTTTCCCACTGTGTCACTAGACAACGACACCGGGAATTAATCTCACACCTTTACGTTATCCACAGGTGATTGTGTAGGTGATGTAAAAAATCTTACGTGCATGTGAAGGCGGCTTTGGACCACAGCAGACCAGGATGTACAGGGAATTCAGGAAAGGATTTAAATAAAAAGTCTCGCCTCTGTAGTGCGTCTTGTGTTTTATAGAAATCTGCAGAAGGTGGGGAAGGATTCTGGTAGTGGCGTTATTTCTGAGATTAGCTGTTGTGTAAGTAGCAGGACTCTGACGTAGAAAACTCTTAACGTTTTCGTATTGACGTCGGAGGGGATAAAATTTATTTTTTACGGATGTTTGAAATCATGCAACTTTATAGGCATATTTTAGGGGTTATAAAAGACTATTTTAGAATTCACAGAAATCTCAACGTAGCTTATTAGGTCTTCTTGGCACCCTAAAAGTCCGATTCCGAAATTCGTAGCAGTGAGGCATATTTCAGATCCGTAAAGATTTATGTAATTTTTTTCAGATTTTTACAGTCCATGGTTCCGCAGATAATGATTAGGTTTCGCTGAAACACCCAATGTAGTACGCACTAATTATTTTCTAGCCATCAATGTCAAGAAAATAACTTTTTCACATTTTGTCTTTCAACATGTTTGGATGAGCTTTTTGTTTTAAAATTGGCCAAGGACTAAAGTTTTATACGTACTTTCTATTACTTTAATTTGTTGTACGTACTTTTTACTCAAAATAATAATAAGAAATAAGGTTTACGTTTTAAAAGTATCTTCATATTTATTTAACACCTTGTCCCTTGTTAACGAACACGCTCAGAACAAGTGATTACAGCAACGTTTTGCCTTAAAATTGGCGAAAAAGCTTAACACCCTACACATGTAACACCTTGTATGTATATAACAACTAACAATAGTGTTCAAAAGTGAAAAACATATAACAGATCGGTATATTGGGTATCAAGAACATAGCGAAGCCTCCAATTTGACCGGAGACCGGTACACCCCTCAATGTTCGTGATGCTTATACTATTTTTTGCACGATTGTATTAAATGTGCCATAATTGGAATTATTTAATTTCTATTAAACAAACGAAAAGTTAAAAGTGACGGTTTAAATAGAAATGTCCACATTTTTTGTTCTTATTGTTGTGAAATATAGGTAGTATAATTATATAATTTTACGTTGGTAAGTAAAAGACGTCGGTAAGTAAAATACTTACCGACGAGTTGAGCCTCGCAACTAGTAAACATATCCTACTGTCTTGGAAACAGAAATGGTAAATAACCGAAAAAGCTCAATCGTGCAAAAAAGTACATTATTTACACAAAATACGAACGAGAACATCCGAACTGTCAAATATAATGTCTCGCTTTAAATCAATATCCCAACTACACTCAATTCATTACAAAAGTATTAATTCATTTAGCCCTAAACACTTCCTGGTTTACTCTTGTATGTTTGGGTTTTAATTTGTGTTAATGCATATAATATCACTATAATATTGTACGTAAAGAGAAGTTTAAAGCTGCAAGTTGTATTAACCTTGCAGTTGTACCAACAAACTGTTTTTTTTTGAGTATTTAAACTTTCTCATTCACAAAAGCATGTACTTCACAACCGACGCACATGAAGAGTAATTAAACGCATTTAGGCCAAGCAAACACTCTGCATACATAATAAAACTTTTTAGTGGCTTTTTAGAGTCATAATTTATTAGTGACCAAGATGTTGATATGAGTGGTTATTCCATTATAATTAATCGCGCATGTAATTACTTGATAGTGCTAAAGCTATTTGATTGGTAAACCGTTATCATTCATGTTCATTTTGTGTGACGTTGATGGATGACAACGTTGGAACAATCTACATTTTATCTTGTCTCTTATATTACAGTTTTCTCGATACCTTCCATATTTAGTATACAAAACGATTTTTCTGTTTTTTTTTTTCATTTTTTATACATGACCTATACGGTATTAACATAATTTAAAAGATTAATGAATTCTTGATTATCATTGACGAGTAAAAAAATGCATTGCCTTACTTATATTATAATAAACAGACCGCTGCCAAATTATTTGCCATAATGATTTCTTATATATGTAAACAAATTTTGACCAAAAATTTGTAATAAGCAAGTTAAAAGCCCACAACACCTGAATTTGCGTCATACCGGTTTTTAAATACGAAAATCCTCATTTTTGATCCGCCATTTAAAATTTTTCAATTTTGACAAATGATTTATACTTAGCGATCTTAAAAACCTCCAATATCCTTAAAAAAAATCGGTTTATAAATTAAAAAATGCACAATTTTGCACCCTAGAAACGGTGCGCAACTGGTTATTTTTTTTCATTTTGAAATTATATAAAAAGTATTAGATTGTTTTTTTAATTTAGTAACTTTTTAAAAGTAGACTGGTTAGATTTTGCTCATTAACGAACTTGACCTAGACTTTATGGCTTTTGTACAAAATTTTATATCCATAATTTTAACGGTTCAAAGGCAGCCCGCGCAATTTAAATAATAAGATGTAATAATTATTTTAGTGTACAAAATCTCCCCAAAAACCCCTATAATGTCAATTTTAGTAAAACTACTTTTAAAATAGTTATTTTATCATAAATTATTTACAAAAGTCGGCCATATTGCATTAGCCATTTTCAATTTCTATTTTTTATCATATTCTTGTTCAGCAACCTCAAAAACCCTTATATCATTAATTTGAGCAAAATCACTTTAAAACTCGTTGACGTATTTCAAATTTACCGTCAAAAAACCGTTTTATCGTTTAAATAATGAATAACAATTAGTGTACAAATTTGAGTTTGTAACTTTTTTCTGTAAGGTATTTCGATGCAATTTTAAGAGGTTTTACGAAAATTCATTTAATTGATATTTATTCCGAAATAATGCATGTTTTAAGAGTAATTTGACTCTACTATATATTTTTTTCGTTAACATAACCTAAGAAGAAAGTAGAAAATCTGTACCTACAGTAATTTTCTATAATTTAGGTTTACTAAAAAATTGTATATCTTTTATAAGATCAAATTACAAAGCTATTATGGTGAGATTATTTATCTTACCGAACATCTATAAAAATGTAAATGAACAGTACAATCTTATTAATTTTTAGTAAGGTACTATAACAGTCTGTAAGGATGAATTTTCTTTCTTAAAATTCACATTACCATTTCTTTTTAGATTATTTGAAAACCTACAAAAACGTGAAAGATTATACAATAATCTAGACTAATTAATATAAATTTAAAGCTAAAATGTTATAATTTTGATATATAAACGCACTGAAACTGAAAAAGACGTTTACTGGAGACACACTGTAACTGTTCGGTGCCCCACTATTTGTAAACTTGTATATACTACGATCATATGTTTGATCTTCTTCAGTGCAAATTACAACAACAAAAAATCAACATAAACTATATATATATATATATATATATATATATATATATATATATATATATATATATATATATATATACAGGGTGACATAGAAAAAAAGTGCCATGCATAGTGCCACGCGGTAGAGGACACTAAAATAAGAAAAAAAGTTCCTATGAACTTAGGTCCGTAACGCCTTCGTTTAAAAGATATAGGGTGTTGAAGTATAATTATTTTTTTTAAATATCTTTTTATAATGATGTAATAAGCGGACGAAATTTTGTATACAGGGGCTTTTTATCACGCAAAATTCAAATATGACCTTAGTTCTTTTATTACTGATAAAGGGCGCCACATACTGGTTTCCATCTTGCTTGAATCAGTCCTAACTTTTTTGTCTTACACTGTATGTCGTTTTCGACTGAAAACATTTGTTTTCCCATCGTTTCTGCTTCAGAAAGGTATACCTTATTGAAGTCGCTAGGTTTACGAGAAAAATGCATTCGATGCATGCAAATTATACAAAATCGCCAAAGTATCTTATTTGCAGAAACAATGACATAACACTTCAACAACTAAATTATATATATATATATATATATATATATATATATATATTTGCAATTTTATCTCTTATTGGAACTAGACCTCACTGTATATACTACGATACACGACATACCTTTGTTTAATAAATTTTATTGGCAATGAAAATCCTTCACAATTCGTAGACAGCTTGAAAACTTGGTCTTAGCCATAAGTTTCTCGTAATTTTCAACCGAACCATTACATTTTAATTGTCCTTATCTCGTTACTGCTTTATTAGTTCATTGTGTTCGTTTTACACACATAGAGCAATAGTCTGAGGATCGCTTAAAACGGTTAATAATTTCCACAGTAAATTAAATACACTGGCACTCATAAAGTCATAACAGTTTAAACGGTGCTCAATCTTAATTACCTATCTTGTAAGGTAAAACGCAATGTAACTGATTTGAGTCAAAGAAGTACTAACTTTAAATAAAGTTTAGTCTCATATCACTGATTGTTTCTGGTACACATGGCACATTGTAAAGTAATTTCCAAAGTAAATTATACGCTCAATTTCACCCGCCAAACACACTTTGGTTTTCTTATCATAACTCTAATTCTTTACAAAACTAAGATAAATTGTTGTATCAACTTTTATGTTTTCTCATTTTGTTGATAGATGTGCTTGTAGGTATTTTTTTACCTAAATTACTTTCTATTATCCTCTTAAAAGACACACGTGATAAAATAAATTTGATATGATATATCATAAATTGAAATGATTATGTTGAGGTTTATCTACGTGATCATTTTTTATGTGCAGTTTTCATATATTTTTCAACTCTTCAATCATGTTGTTCATTCTATTGTATTAAATGACTAATACCCAACCTTTATATCAGAGTGGTTTTGATTTAGTGTATCATATAATAGACAATTAATTAAGAGAATCTATTTAAAAGGACGTTTAATTAGGTATTTCAATAACAGTGTAAGTGACTTCAGCTTGAATTTATATAAATTACATCATTAGCATCTATCTAGTCCAGTATACACTTTAACGAGAATTTGTGTCTTTCACTTTAGTACGAATCCTTGTTTTGTCCGGTTGCGGTTGTTTACTTTATGAATACTAAAGCCGCAGTGGAGACGAAAAAAATAAGTACCAGATTCGGAGATGATGCCGTTAAGTGATCGAACAGCACAGAAGTGGTACAAAACATTTTCTTCGGGAGATATCAGCTTGATCGAGGAAGCACGGCTCTGGGAGAACGAAAGATCTTCAACAGGTTGTGGACACAAATTCAAGCATAACATGCCTAGAGCTTACAGAAACGTTCAATGGGAGTGATGAAACAATTCGTTTGCATCTTCATCAGCATTTTACGCAGCAATGCTGAACCATTCCTTGATCGGTTGTTAACCTGCTACGAAAAGAGGATATTATACTTCAATTCCAAGCGGTCGTATCATAGATTGTCGCCTACTGATTTAGTAACACACACTCCTAAAGCTTTCTTGCGCTCAAACAAGATTTTATTGCAATATTGGTGCATAGCGACCAGAATAGTCCATTACGAATTTTTCGAAAGGGGTCAAACCATCACTGCGAACTTACATTGTGAACAGCTTCAGCGAGTACATGCAGCACTCATCCAAAAACAGCCTTCTTTAGCCAATCGGAAGAAAGTTCTATTCTTACAGGATAATGACAGACACCTCACAAGATTAGACCTAAAAAATTTCTGAACTTGGCTGGAAAACGTTACCCCACGCTCGCTATTCTCCTGACGTTTCACGAAGCGATTATCACCGTTTTCTGTATCTCTCTTGGCAACTGGTTAAGATAGAGTCAGTTAAAAACAAGACTTGATGTTATAAATGCAGCCCATTAATTTTTATTTAAATCGATAAAACTTTACAAGAGCGGCTTACAAATAATTGTGTTCCGTCGGTGAAAGGTCACTAATTGTGATGGAGGCTACTTCGATGGGAATTAATTTGAATATTGTGTTCTACCTTACGATGCTAATGGTAAATCAGAGCAGGGACAAATATTTTTTAAGTGAAATACCCCTACAAGAATTTTTTTTATAATTACAGTAGTAGATTGAAAAAGGTTTGTACAATAAAGTAAACACTTTTCACGGAAATTCTAAAATGTCTGTGACCGTGTCTGTGACTTTGCCTGTGCCTGTGTCTGTGTCTGTGTCTGCGTCTGTGCCTGTGTGTGTGTTGGTGTCTGCGTCTGTGTCTGTGCCTGTGCCTGCGCCTGTGCCTGCGTCTGTGCCTGCGTCTGTGCCTGCGTCTGTGCCTGTGCCTGTGTCTGTATCTGTGTCTGTGTCTGTGCCCGTGTCTGTGTCTGTGTCTGTGCCTGTGTCAGTGTCTGTGTCTGTGTCGATGTTTGTGCCTGTGTTTGTCTGTGTGTGTGTCTGTGTCTGTGTCTGTGTCTGTGTCTGTGCCTGTGCCTGTGTCTGTGTCTGTGCCTGTGCCTGTGTCTGTGTCCGTGTCCGTGTCCGTGTCTGTGTCTGTGTCTGTGTCTGTGTCTGTGTCTGTGTCTGTGTCTGTGTCTGTGTCTGTGTCTGTGTCTGTGCCTGTGCCTGTGTCTGTGTCTGTGTCTGTGTCTGTGTCTGTGCCTGTGCCTGTGTCTGTGTCTGTCTGTGTCTGTCTGTGTCTGTCTGTGTCTGTCTGTGTCTGTCTGTGTCTGTCTGTGTCTGTCTGTGTCTGTCTGTGTCTGTCTGTGTCTTTCTCTGACTGTGTGTGCCTGTCTGTCTGTCTGATAACGATAACGATAACGATAACGATAACGATAACGATAACGATAACGATAACGATAACGATAACGATAACGATAACGATAACGATAACGATAACGATAACGATAACGATAACGATAAAGGTAAATATAAAGATAAAGATAAAGATAGAGATACAGATAGAGATAGGAGATAGAGATGAGATAAGAGATAGAGATAGAGATAGAGATAGAGATAGAGATAGAGATAGAGATAGAGATAGAGATAGAGATGAGATAGAGATAGAGATAGAGATAGAGATAGAGAATAGAGATAGAGATAGAGATAGATAGAGATGAGATAGAGATATAGATAGAGATAGAGATAGAGATAGAGATAGAGATAGAGATAGAGATAGAGATAGAGATAGAGATAGAGATAGAGAGATAGAGATAGAGATAGAGATAGAGATAGAGATAGAGATAGAGATAGAGATAGAGATAGAGATAGAGATAGAGATAGAGATGAGATAGAGATAGAGATAGAGATGAGATGAGATAGAGATGAGATAGAGATGAGATGAGATAGAGATAGAGATAGAGATAGAGATAGAGATGAGATAGAGATAGATGAGATAGAGATAGAGATAGAGATAGAGATAGAGATATGAGATAGAGATAGAGATAGAGATAGAGATAGAGATGAGATAGAGATAGAGATAGAGAAGAGATAGAGATAGAGATAGAGATAGAGATAGAGATAGAGATAGAGATAGAGATAGAGAGATAGAGATAGAGATAGAGATAGAGATAGAGATAGAGATGAGATAGAGATAGAGATAGAGATAGAGATAGAGATAGAGATAGAGATAGGATAGATGATAGAGATGAGATGAGAGAGATAGAGATAGAGATAGAGATAGAGATAGAGATAGAGATAGAGATAGAGATAGAGATAGAGATAGAGATAGAGATAGAGATAGAAGAGATAGATAGAGATAGAGATAGAGATAGAGATAGAGATAGAGATAGAGATAGAGATAGAGATAGAGATGGAGAGATGAGATAGAGATAGAGAATAGAGATAGAGATAGAGATAGAGATAGAGATAGAGATAGAGATAGAGATAGAGATAGAGATAGAGATAGAGATAGAGATGAGTAGAGATAGAGATAGAGGATAGAGATAGATGAATAGAGATAGAGATAGAGATAGAGATAGAGATAGAGGGATGATGGATAGATAGAGGGATAGAGGATAGAGATAGAGATAGAGATAGAGATAGAGATAGAGATAGAGATAGAGATAGAGATAGAGATAGAGATAGAGATAGAGATAGAGATAGAGATAGAGATAGAGATAGAGATAGAGATAGAGATAGAGATAGAGATAGAGATAGAGATAGAGATAGAGATAGAGATACATATACAGATACAGATGGAGATGGAGATGGAGATGGAGATGGAGATGGAGATGGAGATGGAGATGGAGATGGAGATGGAGATGGAGATGGAGATGGAGATGGAGATGGAGATGGAGATGGAGATGAAGATGACGATGACGATGACGACGACGACAACGACGACGACGACGACAGACGACAACGACAACGATAACGGTAATGATAACCGTAATGATAATGGTAATAGGTATATGTTGCTTAACAGATAATGGAATGCAATTACTGGACAATACACACAAACTTTGTATGTGTTTTAAGTGTTATCATGTACCCACAAGTATATAACTCGAAAGCTGTGCATAAATAATGACAATGCTTAAATACACTAAAATTGAAATGCTTTCTATGTAAATATTATTCATAAAATCCCTTAGTCAATACTACAAATATTACTAAAGTTGTTGTAATAATTCGCATAGGGGATCTGAGTAATCTATTTTTATGTGGGGTAGGGTTATAAAATGTAAGAGAATTGCGTGAAATACACTGAAATATACAAAAATATAACTGGGATAGCAAAAATGTCCTCATTTTTTAAGGGATGTAATGGTGTATTTTAGTAATAGTTTTACATGGTTACAACCTCTCGCTGGGTTAAAATCATTAAGTTTGAAAGCTAATAATTATCTCTCGATATTTTCTGTCCCTCCTGATAAGTGTAATGAGAATACAACCAGTGAATAATATTCGAGTTAGATTCTAAGTAGTAAAATAAAGCAGTTGTATTTTTAAATGCTTTGAAATTACGTGTGATGAGACCAAATGAAATTTTTGTAATGTAAATTGCTAAGTTTTTCATATAGGAATAAATTTGAAACTTTTTTTGGTACACTCCGTGTTTAAACTGTAGCTAAAGTATTCCTACATATGTCGTAAGAAATCTACATCTAAAGTTGTATGAAAGACCAACACTTCTAAACTTTTAACTAGGCAGTATAGTACCTATATGCAAGCAGCATTCTATAGTAAACCAATGATTATAATAGTAATTTATATTACAAGAGCGAAGAACGCGATATAGCATATCGAGCGTTAATGTACGGAAGTTAACCACAACTATAGTCTTCGAGTAATATACAAGATTGTTTGTGCTGCTTTAATAAAATACAGTAAAACTTTTATAAACCATTTAAAAAACATGAAGTCTTTTGTCATCAAAACTATATTGATGCTGTTGCTACTATCTCCTATTTACTTTTTTAATTTGAAATGTCAAACGCTTACACATATAACCCTAAGAAATACTTTTAAATACCAGTCTTGTTCCGTTTATTAGCAAGGACTATAATTCTTGCATAATAGGAATTATGCAAGGTCGTGCTAGATTTAAAGTTTGTGCTTTGCGGTTCTAGGCCTTTTTCATGTTCATTGTAGCACAGTATCCTTAACAAAATAACGTCACTAACCAGCGAAGCAGTACAAAAACTAAACTACAGTGTTCTACATGTGCACATACAGATTTTAATATTATTTAAGCATCGGTCTGAACTAATTTTTTAGATAATTAAATACAAGGGAAACAGACTAGCCGACTTTTTATGATTTTTAAGAAATATTTCGGAACTGTAAAAAGAAATACATCGAAATAAGTATTTAGGGTTTCATTATTGAAAAATGCATTTTTTTGTAAATGTTAGGTGATAAAATTCTGAACTTATATAACGGCAAAGCAATGAACCCGGAAATGTAGGAAGGGCGAAAGTACAGGGATGTTATATATAACCGCAAGGCAACCAATGAGTTGAGAACGGTGATGTATCCGGATAGTAGCTTGTGCATTTTGCAGTAACCTGAGGAAAACTTTCCGTATTTATAGTTGCATGGTAACAAATAGATCAAACGTAACTTTTATGGAAAAGTAACACTTAAAATATTTATAAATATTGAAGTAATATTGTATTAGAGAAGGTACCATTTTATTAAATTTTTAAAACCGAATGAAAAAATAAATTTACCTAGAGAGTTATGTATGCAAAAAGTTTTTCCATAAAAAGTTGAAAATTTATAAGGCATCCTATCATATTTAATAATAAGGCGAAGCGAGCAACAACTCATCAATGCGTGAGATTTAAACTTTTTAACTTTTTAAACTACAACTCGTAAAATTTGTAGAAAATGTTTAATCGAGTTTTAACGTGATAAAAACATTACGATGAGTAACATATTATTACATATGCTACCTTAAGATAAGGAACTACATAGAACATGGATGGTTACTATTATTGTTACTGTATCGGGATATCTTTTAGTTTCTATGGTAACATGCGACTTGTTAGAAACGATATAAAAGGGGTAATTGACAATAACCAATAGGAAAATTTACTATATTATCTAGATCTAGATAATATATACGTTTTTGAACGTTACTCTTGATAGATACGATGACTGTATATAAACAAATTTAGAAATAAGGTAATATATATATATATATATATATATATATATATATATATATATATATACACAGTACAGTATGTCCCCGGATCGACTTTAAAAGAGGGAAAATTCTCTTATTTTTGATTTCTCAGAAAATTTCATTCTTGCTGATTTTCCCTGCTTGTTTTCAAACCCCCGAAACACAAATTGCTTGCTATTTAACTCAAACGGTTCTCGAGATAATATCATTTTTCTTGAAAAATTCGAGCTTTTCGTAATTTTTTGAAGTAAATTGATTTGTTTCATAGGAAAAATCAAATTAGTCTCACAAGTTTTAATTAATAAATTTAACAATTGATGGTAAAATGAAATGAAATTCTCAAAAAACTGAACTATAAATTTTCTATTCGAATAATGCTCCTCCTTTTTCCGCACAGATTTCAATGCGAGCTCTGAATTCATTGAAACTGCGCCTTATTTCTTCAATTGAAAGGGACTGGACAGCATTCCGTATCCTATTTTTCAATTGCTCTTCATCATTGTCTAATGGTTCACTGTACACAATTTGTTTTAAACGACCCCACAGATAAAAGTCCATTATTGTGAGATCAGGACTTCTCGGCGGCCATAAAATGGGACCATCTCTTCCTATCCAGTTATCATGGAACTCTGTATTGAGCCACTGGCGAACAGTACCGGCATAATGAGCAGGGCACCCATCGTGCTGGAAGAACTTTTCAATTTGGTAGTTCAATGCAATTCATCCAGTTTATCAGTTTACAAAATTTTGCAACATTTCCAAATATGAATAACGGTTTAAATTTTGATCAGAAAAATATGGGCCAATAATTCCATGGTACGAAACCGCACACCACACATTAACTTTTTTCAAACATTGTCTGCGACTAGCAATTCGGAAGTTTGGATTCGTCCTACTCCAGTAACGGCAATGTTGGGAGGAAACGACTCCGTTAGTTGAAAAGGTCGATTCATCGGAGAACATTATTCGTTTATGAAAATTTGAATATTCCAAAACTCTATTGCCCATTTCCAAACAAAAATCCAGACGTTTGGCTTCATCACCGTTCTCTAAGGTTTGCCTAAATTGCGGCTTAAATGGTAAAATTTTGTTCTCCTTGAAGATTCTTTGTAAATGAGATTTACCTATCCCAATTCGTAGTGCCCTCCTTCTTAAAGACAACCTTGGAACTTCTGTTGCGGAATGAACGGCGAGAACAGTAGCAGCATCTTCATCGAACAACTTCTTTGGCTTCTTTAGGTTTAAAACCGAGGCTGTTTGAAGGAATTTAGTTACCAAGTTTTTTGCTCCGGCATTCGAAATGGCAACCTCCGGGTATTTTTGGTTGAATTTTCTGATAACAACTAGGTAGCACTCTTCACCAGTTCCGTAACACTGAACTAGATAAATTCTTTGTTGTAAAGTCAACATTATAGCATACAATTCAAATTAGCATAAATTAATTTGCAGTTCAACAGAATTATCACATTTGACAATTTCTGTCGGTGGTGTTTTTCAATGAAATCCGCCTACTAAAGCTACTTCTAAAAATTAGGAAAAACATTCCAATTTTTCCATAAAAATGATATTATCTCGAGAACCGTACGAGTAAAATAGAAAGTAATTCGTGTTTCGGGGGTTTGAAAACAAGCAGGGCAAATCATCAAGAATGAAATTTTCTGAGAAATCAAAAATAAGAGAATTTTCCCTCTTTCAAAGTCGATCCGGGGACATGCTGTATATATATTAGGGTGACCGTTAAAATTTTTTTTTTCTAGCGGCACCCCATAAAATGGTTCTAAATAACAAAATATCAAGTAGAAAAATCCGTTTTTGCATTTTAAACTGCGCGAACAGGAGCCTAAAATAGATGAAACTGACACAGATGAAGATGGAGATGAATTAGGCCAAAAAGCGTAGCTAGGGTTTTATGCATTCATTCTTTACAGTGTTAAAAGGTGAAGAGTGGTAACCTATAAAGTTTTTTGCGTCGCTGAATTCGAACCCGGTGCTAAAAACGAATTTTGACCGCTTACAGATGGCGCCACTATGATAACTTTAATAAATATGGATTATTCAGATAAACTTTAAACTTTTCAAGGATATTCGTAGTCGCTGAAGACATTTGACAAGTTTATTATAGCTTAGTGGTTCTTGAAACTACACCGCTTTATATCAAGAAAGCTTTATGAAAACATAAAATTTTACCGTTGCAAGCATATAATGTTTACAATTTTCAACATTTGTTGAATATAATTTTTTTAACTTTATTCTAATCCATAGTATTTTATTTTCACAAATTTTTTACAAACTCATTCATTCAAGTCCATTTTGTTAACCGTTGGATCCATTTTTCGATAGTCTTCTAGACAATGCATGATAAATCGCTTTTGATTCTCATATTTTGTGAGAATACTGCTGTAAAAAGATGAATATTTCTTTCTGCAACATCGTTTACCACTTTGATCGGCCTCACAATCTCTTCACATCTTATAAAGTTAGGTCTGATTTCCATCTGCTCGGATCTGATTTCACCCACTCGACGGGAAGAATTAATTTTTCATCTAATTCATTTTCAACAAATTTGCTGTTGCAAAATATAATTGGAGAACTATGTAACAAAAATTAATTATGTTGCTTTTTAAATTATTTAACCCTTTCGGCCCTGAATTCCAAATTTTTTGATTTTATTGGAATATATTATTATTTGAGTTATTATTAACTTAAATAAAAGGTTCTTAGGCTTTAAACTTTAATTTTTGAAAAAGAGGATTTAACTAATTCAAGAGGATGGTACAGGAATTTTAAGTTTCGAGTAAAAACATAAATTCAAAAATAATACACCTTTATTTGAGAAGAATAATGATTACATACAGTATATTTATCAGTGGGTATGGTATAACATGAAACAATTTTTGCATAAGGGTATATTACGGGGTACATAGGGTTTTGGTCCTTGTCTGTTGCTTTTCTAAAGAACATCTACAACATCTCGTTCGGGTCTGTCCCTCCACAGGAAGATACAAGGGAGTCGGTTCAAAAATTTTCTCATGCCCTCCGCTATAAGTTTTTCAGCAAGTATAACCAAAAATGAAAGAAAAGAAAATGTTACCTCCTTTGATTCTCAAGTCATTGTACATTATCCAACACACATGCTTAGACAGGTGTGAAAAACTTTCTTACACCATTTGGTAGATTTCCTGTCATGGTCGTATAAACCAATAAATTGGTCGGCATGCTCGATCACTCCCATTTTTTTACTGTAAAATGCGATCGCCTCTGGACAATCGATCTCTTCTTATTTGCTTGATTACTAAAGAAACAAGAACTGGAGAACAATTCTGCTTTATGACAGTTACTCATAAGAAGCACTTCTTTGGTATCCTGCTATTTCACGCACAATAATCCTTTATTAGTACATCGGAATTCGGACTGCCCTTTTTTTAACTTATTACTTCCAAAGGATGGCACATTTTTTCGATTGCTGATGCAAGTACCTAAGACGGCATAGCTTATTGCTTCCATAAGGTTGACACTGGTAAATAACCCTACCCATCGTAGGAATACTCAGAATCGGCATCGCAGCGTAGCCATAACTTTATGCCTCTTTTAGTACGTTTTCGGTGCATTTAGAGGTTTTGCAGGAGGTTTTGACACTAATAAGAGAAATCTGTCGCGAGAAATTTATTTTTCAATTGTTCGGTTTCCCATCGACTCCCTTTGACTCTAGTAATGCCTAAGGCCCGGCAGTTTATTGTACGACATAATGAACACACAACCAATAAATTTTTGAATTTTCCCTTTATCTGCCTTTTTTTCCTTTTTCTTTTTAGTAATGTTCAAAATTTTGTGCAGTCCACTATCGTAGGTGTAGTGAATGTGGAAAAACTCTATAAAAAATTTGTATTGCCATCAAGTTTTCTATAATATCTGCTCTTAGCATAGAACTTTATTCAATAGGTAGAACCTTAGATGGTTGAAATGTATAATCGGGAATAGTCCAATAAAGAAGACGTTTGCGTCATCTTTAACTGTCTGCGGCACCGGTGGGTCGGGCTCAAGCCCAGAATTTTCAGATAAATCAGAATCATCAGATTTCGGGGTTGGTGATCCATATTTTGCCCAAGATTTTGCAGTATTCTTTGGGTTCTTCCCCTTAGCTTTTGGAATTTGTTTTCCCATAAAATCGTCACTATGAACATCTTCATCATCTTCACTAGGCTCACAAATATTGCTAGAACTCGAGGAAAATGATTCGTGCTCTGAAAAGTCTTCAGCCCCCGCCTTCAACTCTTTTTCGGTCAACGGACGTCTACTCATATTTTTCTGAAACGAACGAAAACGGTACATTACAAACCTGCCGGTACCTATCTGTACCACAATAATTACCGAGTGGTACATATGTGTACCATAATGAAAATAATCCTTTAGAAACAAAGTTTATTATAGTATATTGAGTATCAAGAATAGTAAGGGACATTTACCGGTCGACGGGCGGAGACCGGTACAACCCTTAATGTTCGTGATGCTCATAGTTTTTTGCACGATTGTATTAAATTTACCACAATTGAAACTATTTAATTTCTACTAAATTAACGAAAAGTCAAAAGTGACGCTTTAAATAGAAATGTCCAAATTTTTTGTTCTTATTGTTGTGAAATGTAGGTAGTAGATATAATGTTACATTGGTAAGTAAAAGACGTCGGTAAGTAAAATACTTACCGACGAGTTGGGCCTCGCAACCAGTAAACATATCCTACTGTCTTAGAAACAGATACGGTAAATAAACGAAAAAGCTCAATCGTGCAAAAACGACTATGACGTACCTTTCCGCAAAGTGGGATTTATTATTATTCCTTTTCTATAATCAAATTATTTACTGATTTGTCCAAACTGTAACTGAAGTATGATTTATTTGCGATCTGTGAAAATCTTCTTATATTATGTAATTTTTCTTACAAGTGTGATGTTTTTACAACAGATTTTTTTTTATTTTTACCAATCATCACTGAAGTAATCAATGAAAATCAATGATTTAAAGTCGCAATGTAGAACTGAATTTATGAGTCGAGGGAAATTGCCAGTTCAATTTAATTCGGGTATTATTGGATTTAATAGCGGTAACAATTTTTTTTTGTTTTATTTTTTTGATGTGCCTTTCATCATGACATGGAATTTTTATTTTATCTTTTTTTGTATTAAATTTTAGTGTCCCGTGACGCCTCGAAATTGTGTCAATAAAGACGTGCTTCTGGCGTCTGTCTCGCTTTATTACGGCGTTAGTGCCGCTACAGTACAATAACGTCAGTAACATCAAAATTCAAACTTCTTTTTGATACTTTGGTTATAACTTTTTCTGCTTGTACACAGAATTGTTTGTTAATTAAGAAAAAATTAAAGCTAGATGTCATGTGAATACTTTATTGACACGGTACTGATGCAGCACAGACCTTATATTTCATTCATTTATATTTATTCTATACTTTTTTTTTCATTTTTGTAACCAGGGGAAATGCACTTCACCTGTAAACAATTAGCTGTTTTTTTTAGAGCTAATTCAAGAGTAAAGCTAAATTGTTTGACCGAAGTGCAGTGTCTATCTTTCTTTCGTATGAGTGAAAAACTGTGAAATTCCTGATTCAACAAATAAAGTTTTTTGACTGGAATCTTGTTTTTCATATCTAAAATTAAAATTTTAAAAATGTCACATTCTTTTTTGCATTAATTTTCAAATCAACGAAGGACAATAAAATTAGATGTTAACGATTACGTTGTAAGCAAAGCTTCCATTCAGAGTAAACAGTATAGCGTGCGTGAAGAAAGATTCAATAGCATTAAAATTAAATTTAAAAGTCAGGATATATCGAATATTGTCGTTCATTGGGATGGAAAATTATTGCCAGGTAACGGTAAAATTTTATGTTTTCATAAAGTTTTCTTGATATAAAGCGGTGTAATTTCAAGAACCACTAAGCTAATTAGCTATAATAAACTTGTCAAATGTCTTCAGCGACTACGAATATTCATGAAAGGTTTAAATTTTACCTGAATAATCGATCTTTATCAAAGTTATCATAGTGGCGCCATATATAAATGGTCAAAATTCATCCCACTGTGCCACTTTGATACATTTTTGGCTCCTGTTCGCGCAGTTTAAAATGCAAAAACGGATTTTTCTACTTGATATTTTGTTATTTGGAACCATTTTATGGGATGCCGCTAGAAAAAAAATTGTTGACGGTAACTCTAATACATATTTGCTTAACTGGGGAAAGATTTGCTTATTTAGAAGACTAATCCGGATACGCTTTTGTTGATTTAAGAAAATGCATGGCTTACTAGATATTTGTAAAAAAGTAAAATTCTCCAGAATCGTTTCAGCGCTTTAATTTGTTTATTTCTAAAGATGGATAAAAATTGTTTAAATACAATTTGTAGATAATTTTATGCCGAGTAACGTCACCGTAATAATTTTTTTATTTTGCTTATAATTTTGAAGTTATGAAACAAAGTTGAATTTTCTTAAATGAAACCATAGTTGGCTATAACATATTTTAATAATGCATTTTTTCTGATTGTAATGGTGTAAAGGTTGTATCACTTATTTCAATAAATAAAAGCATAATACTCGTTTTTCTATTATTAGGATTAACAAAAATCGTATCTTGCCATGGAAAACAAAAGTCTGAAGCGTTGTTTATCTTCTTCTTTCACAGTTCGTTCGTTGGTGTAATTCTTATCGGTTTTATCAGTGTGGAGTTGCTTTAGAAAATGAATTATGGTATAGGCAAATTTATAGAAACTGGATATGATCGAATTTTTAACAAAAACAGTCAACGAGCGGCCAAATGCTATTTTTTATTGTATTTTGATCGCCCTCAACCATCTTTAGACACCTTCAATAATGTACACAACAATTTACAAGAGTTTGGAAGTTTTGTGCAGCCTAGAAATAGGGGTAACATTGATGAAAACGTGCAGATAAATGTTCTAACTGTTAATCAAAATCCATCTACATCAACACGGCAAATTGCTGCAATCTTACAACACAGTAGTGAGAACTTTAGTAAAACATAAATACCATCTTTATAAATATTCAGTTGGACAAGCTTTGCACCCTGGTGATGATAAAAGAAGATTAAATTATTGTAATTGGTTCATTAATATGTGCCATGAAAATAACAACTTTCCGATGGAGATCTTATGGACCTACGAAATACATTTTACAGACTGTGGATGTTCAATTGCAATAATGAACACCTGCGGACCCAAGCAAATCGTTACCGTTTACAAGAAGCACGACCTCAGATTAAGTTTGGCTTCAATTTATGATGCGATGTTATTGGTTCGCAGCTTGTTGGGCCATTTATTTTTAATGGGACTTAATTTCTTAGGGAGATTTTAACAATATCCTAGATGAATTAAATTTATAAACCCGTGCAAACATACAGTGGTATCAACACGACCATTCCCCACCTCACTATCAGGCGCAAGTTAAAAGATAGACGAAATTTTTCCAAAGTCGCGGATAGGCAGAATTTTATGGGCTGCATGTTCCCCTGATCTTTCGCCTTTAGACTTTTTTGTATATGTGCGATCATATGCAACCCAACAGGGGCTACAGGAAGCTGTTATTAATGCATTTAACAGATTAGATGGGCGTAAAATTAGAAAGCTGTTAACTGCGTGTTGAAAAGGTGTCGCATGTGTGTGGACAATAATGGTGGATACTTCCAACACTTACTCTAATTTTTTTTTGTTTTCCATAGCAAGATATGATTTTTTTTAACCTAATACTAGAAAAACGTCTATTGTGCTATACAACACTTACTTTTTCATAAAAATCTACTAAGTCATGCATTTTCTTAAATCAACAAAAACATATGTGGATTAGTCTTCTAAAGAAGCAAATCTCTCCACATTTAAGCAAATGCGTAACTCTTATGCCCATACGAATAGTGAATCACTGTATATGATATATATATATATATATATATATATATATAATATATATATAATATATATACGTATTCATTCATACGTCATATGGTGTTTATCTGTATTTTATTTTGCAAGGTGACCCGAACTCGATGGCCAAAACGAAAACAGCCGATTCCTCTGACCAAATGAAGCAAAAAACTGTTAATAAATGTAGGGTCTATTGTTACCGGTTTTCAAGATACAGAGTTTTTTAATTTTTTCGAGTTACTACAAAATGACCCTGTATATTCCAAACTAAAATTAAAATTAAAGATTATTTATGACAATTCTTGTGTTATAAACAACTCGTTTCCATGGATTTAAACAAAACAATTGATGCACAATAAAGTGACAACGTTCGTTAGGTAGCAGAGTGATTAGATCTGATGGTTGGCAGTGCACGTTGTGGATTCGAATCCCACCAGGGCAAAGTATTTTTTTTAAAGCGACTAAACTGTGGTGAAGAAACAAACAGGTGATGTCAAATAGATAGATCCACTTCCTTCATATCAATGATTTGAACATTTCTTGTGGATTTGATTATCACATCTTAATTAACTCCCAGTGTCATCATTCAAAAACTAGTGCATTAACCTCCGAGTTCAGTTAAAGCTTACAGAACTTGTTTTCTTCGTTAGCCGTACCTCAAGTGGGTCCCCATAAAAGACTATTGCTCTTGGAAATTCGTCATAAGGTTTGAAAAAATCTTATTTTGAAATTAATGTAGGTCTTAAAAATGGTGAATAATGAATTTGTTTCGGATCCGGTCAAGATTCCGGAAGGATATTTTGTGCTCTTCAGAATTTTCCTTGGGCATATTTCTGTGACTCCTCTAGTTTGGAACATACAGGGTCATTTTTATGGTAGCTGAGAAATCGAAAAAATTAAAGAACACGCTGTATCTTGAAAACCGTTAACAAGAGAGCCTACATTTATTAACAATTTTTTGTTTCATTGGATCACAGGAATCGGCTGTTTTCGTTTTGACCATAGAGTTCGGGTCACCCTATACAAGCTATGACGTACTATACCGGTATGTGGAACATACGACCTTATAATTAGGGTAATACAAAAAGTGTGCTGAGGGGAATGCATATTTCTTGAGAGGGGAAAAGATTTTTGTATTTTTAGAATAATATATGGGGTTACAAAAGGGATATGTTGTCACCTCCAAAATTTATATATGATCAGATGTTGGGGTGACGTTTTCGCCTCCAAATGTGCTGCGATCTCTTCGGAGGTGATTACTTCGCTTCTGTATGTTTTGCAGTATATACGTTACACGTGGAATCATTAACCGCGTTACGCCTCCTAAGCCAGCAGTAAATAGAGCTAATTTTCGTTTTACGGAACATTTGCTTCCAAGACGGTTTAGGTAACTTAATTTATATAAAAAAAACATTTCAATAATTGATTGGACAATATTAATATGAAACGGAAATCCAATAAAAAAGTTTGATTACAGAAGTATGCGTTATTATTATAGGTGAGGCTGTTATGGGAAGGTGTAAGTCCAGTTTCACGATTTTTAGTCATGATTAAGAATACTTATCTTTTCGGGTCAAAATTGTTTACTTGTAGGTATATTTTTTACTGTTTTTAAACGTTCCGGTAGCGATTTTAAATATTAATTTAAAGCTATTGTCATGTGGAAGTGTCAGCGTCTGTTGTATCTTAAAAGCTGTTCTACTTGCATAATGATAAGTAGATCTTATAGTTGTGCACAGAGTTAATTGGCCTGTGGTGACAGGATCAGCTTAGCATTAGTGAGGTAATGGGTTTGATTTTCGTTGCCGTCTACTCTGTATGAGGTTTTTTACTTAGGCGAATACTGGGGTTTCACCTTCCCTCTCAAAATTCTAAATACTTCCTTCCGATTACATACTGACCTCACCTATCATTAGTGCCTCCCTGCATAGTACTAAATGTATCTACGTTGGGAATCCATCAATGTGGCTGAAGGAGCTTGTAAAGTTCAAAAATCCCGCTTTTCCCTATGGAGAAGAATGAAATACGTTGCCCTTGTCTTTCCATTGTTGCACTGTATGACCTATTCATTATAAAATTCCAATAGCAACTTAAAAACTGTTTTTATTCAGCCTTTCACATCAAAATACTCCACTATTCATATGTATTACAAACGATTTAAGGAATAATCTCGATAATAACCTCAACCATAAATCCAGAAAGTGCATATTAGTACAATTCATATATTAACGATTTAGTTGAAATGGCTCGAGTCATGTATATTTTTACCACGTAATTAGAATATACTGCTCATTTTGAGCTTGCCCCCTCCAAGTAGACCCAAGGTCAATCGTTACGGTGAATCGTTGCCTGTATAGTAAGGCGGGTTCCAACCCATATCAAGGATAATCGTCCTTTTGGTAGTGAGAAATCTAAGCTCTTCAAATTTCCAAGGTCAAACTTTTGGTGGGAAATTTATATTTCAAGCTCTTCAATGTCAAAATTTAAATCTAAAAATAGAATTTTCAAGGTCAAAGGTTATTGACCTGCAGGAGTATCATATTACAATTCTTAGAAATATAAAAATAGAATCGGTTCATGGAAACAAGAAGTTTTTTTTCAAGGTTAGTGGTTTCACGGTAGTAGATTTATAATAAAAGGCTTCCTTTATGATTCAGTAAATGGTAACTTTTTATTAGCAGAAATGACAAAAGTAATACGCACGATACGAAGAGAAAGTAAAGAGAATATATTAAGTATAAAGAGAAGTAAAAGACTGGATTAATTAATAAAGAAAATTAAAGAATTAGAACTCGATTTAGAGTTGTCGAAATGAATAGGAAAATGTATGAAGATCGGGCAAGGCATCAAAGACAGAATAATAAATCATATAATTGTCAATCTTTAGTATATATATATATATATATATATATATATATATATATATATATATATGCGACTAGTCACTTTTGTGGCAAGGTGTCTGCAAGCTTGAATTTTTCAAGTTTCATACAGACCCACAAGACTGGAATATAGGAAGGTTGCTTTTAGGCAGGTAATTTATACAAATTAAAGAAAACTTACAAACTAAACGTATCTTCTAAGTGTTAATAACGACAAAGTCATAATGTATAAATTGTGAATTATTAAAACTACTAACGTACATACAGTAAAAGGTTGCCTCGAGTGGGACTCGGATCCACGACCACTACTTATCTAGAGTAGGGCTCTTAACCATCCCAGCATCGAGGGAACAAGTTCCACTCAATTCAATCTTAAACTGTATGTACCTTTTCAGTTTTGATGTCATATGGTAATTCATATATATTTATGTAACCAGTTACTTTTGTGGCAAGGTTAAACTTAAATTTTGCAAGTTTCATACAGACCCACAAGACTGGAATATAGAAAGGTTGATTTTAGGCAGGTAATTAATACAAATTAAAGAAAACTTAGAAACTAAACGCATCTAAGTGCTAATAATGACAAAATCATAACGTATAAATTGTGAATTATTAAAACTATTAACGTACATACAGTAAAAGGTTGCCTCGAGTGGGACTCGAACCCACGACCACTACTTATCTAAAGTCGGGCTCTTAACCATCTGAGCTATCGAGGGAACTAGTTCCACTCAATTCAATCTTAAACTGTATGTACCTTTTCAGTTTTGATGTTATATGTTAATTCATATATGATATATATATATATATATATATATATATATATATATATATACATATACATATTTATGTAACCAGTCACTTTTGTGGCAAGGTGTCTGCAAGCTTTATACAGACCCATAAGACTGGAATATAGAATAATCCTAGTTTG
This sequence comes from Vesta saturnalis, assembly GCA_036346205.1. Taxonomy (NCBI): domain Eukaryota; kingdom Metazoa; phylum Arthropoda; class Insecta; order Coleoptera; family Lampyridae; genus Vesta; species Vesta saturnalis. The sequence continues at coordinate 2,322,582 of JARFJB010000627.1, read as the reverse complement.
GAGCGTTTGCTACCTGATGCGATTTTAAAATAATGATTATCATGTATGTAAATAAATAACGACTGAGTGTTGAAATAAAATTTGAGGATTATGTATAAGTAAATCTGTTAACGTTAACAAAATTTCTAACAAGTGGAGGTGGTTGGTACGATGAACTGACCTGTACAAGCAAAGGTTATGAACTTTAATGAATGCAGCATAATCTAGACATGAGAAGGTATTTCATATGTCAGTAAGGTTAAGTGAATAAAGATTCTTGGCAAACCCCAGTAAAGATAATAAACAGAGTGCAATGTATGCGTCTATCTGACGTAATCAACTGAAGTTCTTGTGAATACTATTGCAACGTAATCGAAAGGTAATGAACTAAAGCGTGTGAAAGTATTTCGCAATCATAATTAACAGGTGTAAATGTCTATCAAGCTACTGGACGTGGGAAAGTTTTTCAAGTACAGTTAGCGAGGTTAATGACATGTGTTAATAGATATTCTCAGTAAACGCCAGTAAAGATAATAAACAAAGTGCAATGTATGCGTAATAATATACTCATAATAATCAACTGAAGTTTTTGTGAATACTATTGCAACGTAATTTAAATGTAATGAACTAAAGCGCGCGAAAGTATTCCGTAAGCATCAGTAACAGGTGTAAATGCCAATCACCCTAACAAACAAAGGCAACGTGAATTATTTTATGCTGCTTACAAGTCTATATACATTTCTTAATATTACGTAGTTTGTTATTGTCCTATATCTTAGGTCATGTTTATCTTACCTAAGCGCTTTTATGCCTACCTTGCAATTGATTACTATAATTGACTTGCTCTACATAACATACTTAATAATCATTTCCGACGTGCTAATTAATTTCAACATATGTCTTAATTCTACTTATACATCTAACTTTAGTGACCAGATAAATCTGTTTAATCCTTGCATGCTTAAACGGGCCATTCAAAAACATCAAAATCAAAAAGTAACTCTAAGCGTTTACGATAGATATCTGTCTCGTGCCAAACCTAGTTAGTAACCTTGACAATTTATGTCTTACTTTATAGCATTGATCTATTTGTATCTATAATTTTTTTTAAAGTCAAATACAAGTTATAACCAGTTTGTAATATTTGACCTTGAATTCGGGTTTATATGACTACATAAACAGATAAAGAGTAGTTTTATACCAGTGAGTATATTGCACCCGTGACGAGAATTTGATTTGTAAACCTAAAGTATTTCTACAGTTACTTAAATTATTAATTTTTACCTATCAGTTATAATAAATAGAATATCTGCTAAAAGTCCATTACTACGTAATCGTAGTGCATGCCTCATATTTAGCACTGCTAGATACGAGTTTTGAAGGTAACTGAGTAAGGTTATAGCAAGTAGTAGCGATATTGTTAATTTGACGGGTAGTATTATTCCATTATTGAAAACAAATGAATTTGTAACGCAGATCAGATCATTAATACTAATATTAAGCTATTGCAAGGTGTAATTCAAAATAAAATTTATTTAAAGGAAAATGAAATTTGCTTAATTTCTAAAGCAATTTATCATTGTTAACATTTAATACCAGTGTCGAAACGACCCACCCAATTTATGAATTCACTGTCAACTCAATTTTTATTATATTGAAATAAAACTATCGAAATACGATTGAGAAGGATTGTCTACTTAATATAAAATATTATCAATGATTTTAATCTAAAACTATATGATATTTATGTATTATAATCAGAAGATTAGTCAATGTTGAAAGCCCGACAAAGAGCTTTATATTCAATAATATATGTATAATTTCATTTTATTTTGCACATGACTGGAACAAAATGATTAAGATTCATGGCAAGTTTACGAAATGCATGAAACGTCGAATCTAATTTGTGTTCTAAATGATATTATATAATCATTTGTTTGCTGCCAATCCTGCTTACATCAGAATTTAGATAGACAGTTCCCGCATTTGAGTTAAAGAACATTATGATGGCAAAATAAAAGAAAATAATTATTGGAATAAGATAATATAATAAGCTGTTACAGCGTTGCTTTTCAGATGAACTGATTAAATTTTGCTAAATTTGCTTGTGAATTTATAATTTTATTTTATTTTGCCACCATAATTTCTGTTATACGCCTCAAATGCGGGCGTAATGTGTCTTGTATAGCACGGAAATGTCATTGATGCTAAGTAGCATCGATTGACAGTTTCAAACACATGACATGATTAGTAATCAATAAAGTATCTAGCTGAAATAAATTAGCCTACTGCGATTTTTTACTGCATTTACAAATTTAGTGGATAATTCTACAATAGCAGTAGGTGATAAGATGGCAAAACTTCGTCCCTTAATTGATAAAGTAAACAAAAAGTTTTAAAATATGCACCTATACAAGACAACATCTCCATCGACGAATCCATGATTCCATACTTTGGAAGGCATGGATGTAAACAATTATAAAAGGAAAGCCAATTCGCTTTGGCTTTAAAGGGTGATGGCTTTAAACTGGCTATTGCTTACAATTTGAAATTTACCAAGGAAGAACAAATGTTTTAAAGACGATTTACCAGTAAAAGGGTTAGGAGAATCAGTTGTGTGAATTTTCAATGATTGTAAAGAATTTCCGAATCACAAATTTCTTTACTTTGATAATTTTACGTCTCCAAGACTGATTACACTTCTGGGTTCTCAAGAATTGTCAGCAACCGGTACAGTTCGCGATAACCGTACAGAAAATTGCCCCCAAGTGTAAGTATTTAAAAAGAAGAACGAGAATTCGCCACCAAAATTGACAAAAACAATGGTATCGTGGCAGTAAGATGGAAGAATAATTTGGTGGTCACCATGCTTTCTAATAAACATGGAACTCAGCCAATACAAACGGCAAAGATATTGTTCAAAAGAAAAGAAACGTGAGATTCCTCAACCCTATCTTATAAAAGCCTACAATAAATATGTGGTGATTTAATGGACAACAATATTTCAAACTACCGGATAGGAATTAGAGGCAAGAAATGGTATATGCCTATTATACTTTGGATTTTGGATGTTCTTATGAATAATGCCTGGACTCTTAGCAAATGCTATGGTTTAAACCTGGATAATTTAAGTTTCAGACGCGAGGTAGTAAAAACACTTTTGCTGAAATATGGAGAACCTCGTCAAAGACCTGGACCTAGCTCACAAATAAATATTCCCATACCTGTGAGTAGAAGGAAGTCATATTATCATCACCAACGTTTCTAGAAAGATGTCGTGTGCAGAAATAAAACTGTTAACTTGTTCAACTTGCAATATCGCTTTGCATGATAAATGTTTTGCCACATACCACTCAGCCGAAAAAGTATTTCTACAGTTACTTAAATTATTAATTTTACCTATCAGTTATAATAAATAGAATATCTGCTAAAAGTCCATTACTACGTAATCGGTAGTGCATGCCTCATATTTAGCACTGCTAGATACAGTTTTGAAGGTAACTGAGTAAGGTTATAGCAAGTAGTAGCGATATTGTTAATTTGACGGGTAGTATTATTCCATTATTGAAAACAAAAAATGAATTTGTAACGCAGATCAGTATCATTAATACTAATATTAAGCTATTGCAAGGTGTAATTCAAAATAAAATTTATTTAAAGGAAAATGAAAATTTGCTTAATTTCTAAAGCAATTTATCATTGTTAACCCATTTAATACCAGTGGGTCGAAAACGACCCACCCAATTTATGAATTCACTGTCAACTCAATTTTTATTATATTGAAATAAAACTATCGAAATACGATTGAGAAGGATTGTCTCTACTTAATATAAAAATATTATCAATGATTTTAATCTAAAACCACTATAATAGATATTTATGATTAAGCATAATCAGAAGATTATGGCTCGAGAATGTTGAAAGCCCGACAAGAGGGCTTTATATTCTGAGAGCCATAATAATTATGCTGGTATAATGTTTTATTTTATTTTGCACCATGAAACTGGAACAAAATATTAAAAAGATTCAGTATTTTCGGAAGTTTAAATGAAATGCAGTGAAATATAAGTCGACATAGGCTAATTTGTTGTTACTAAATACTGTGATATTGTTATTATATCATGTCATTTTTGCTGCCAATCGTGCTGCTAATGACATTTCCGTGCATAAAGACCACGTTACCGCATTTGGAGGCTAAAGAACATTATGATGGCAAAATAAAAGAAAATAATTATTGGAATAAGATAATATAATAAGCTGTTACAGCGTTGCTTTTTTTTTCAGATGAACTGATTAAATTTTTGCTAAATTTGCTTGTGAATTTATAATTTTATTTTATTTTGCCACCATAATGTTCTTTATACGCCTCCAAATGCGGGCGTAATGTGGTCTTTATAGCACGGAAATGTCATTGATGCTAAGTAGCATGATTGACAGCAAACACATGACATGATATATAATAGCAATATCACAGTATCTTAGTAACAACAAATTAGCCTACTGTCGACTTTATTTCACTGCATTTAAAAACTTGCCGAAAATACTGAATCTTTTTAATATTTTGTTCCAGTTTCATGGTGCAAAATAAAATAAAACATTAGAGTACCACGATAATTGATTATGGCTCAGAAAAAAGCCTCGCTTCGCGTCGGGCTTTAACATTCCTCGAGCCATAATCTTCTGATTATGCCCTTAATACATAAATATCTATTAAAGTTCTACATTATCAATTCGCAAAATTGCATTTATCATTTATTTATGAATAATATCATCTGTTTATTGATAAAACTACGTGGGTCGATAACGACCCACTGGGAACACCGAAGTCCTTAGTAAAGAAATACCTATTTATCTGCACATATCAGTGCAGAAATGAGATTATTCTTAGTATATAGCGTTTCAGTTCTCTTTCAACCTTTGACTAAGAAAAACAATTATTTTTTACTTTTTTGTGCTAGTTTTGAGTAGGTGTTAGTTTATAACTAGTTCAGTTTTGTATAATTTGTATTTTGTGTTTTTTCTGTAACTTTATATACTTTCAAAATGAATCAAGGAAAGAATAATAGTTGTAATTATTGGTAAGAATTAAAGCTTTTGCGAAAGTTTTTTGAATACTATACTTAAAATTTGAATTAGGGGTCGACCTCTTACTGCTCACGAGTTACTTGAAGCTGCAGAAAATTTTGTAATCACACCTCCTGAAAATAACGGTCAAATAACAGATGAAGATTCGGGAGACGAAGAGTGTTGTGATCCTGATCGTCTAAATAAAGGTCAATTGCAAGCCCAAGCAGTTATTATCAAATATAATAACAACGAGCATGAAGTCGTTAATGAAGATATTGATATTGTTGAGAACGTTATTGAAATACCGTCAACGTCGAAAGCAAAAAAAAGAGCTAAAATTTTTCTTCCTACTCGCCAATGGAGTTCTGGCGATTTACCGTGCACTAACCCGTCAACTAATGATAACTATAGCTATTCTCCACCTCTTACTCTAAATAATAGCAGCCACCCTCTTGAGTTTTTTAAATTATTTATGGATAGTGATATTTTGAATCTGTTAATTGACCAAACTATATTATATGCTTCATCGAGAAATAAACCTCTTACAATTTCTAAAAATGAAATGTATACATTTTTAGGAATTTTATATCTTACTGGATATAATACTTTTGCCGAGACGAAAGATGTATTGGGAAGAATCGGAAGACGTTTCCAATAATTTAGTATCAAAAAGTATGCGCCGAAATAAATTCACTGGAATCTTTACTAATTTACATTTAGTGGATAATTCTACAATAGCAGTAGGTGATAAGATGGCAAAACTTCGTCCCTTAATTGATAAAGTAAACAAAAAGTTTTTAAAATATGCACCTATACAAGACAACATCTCCATCGATGAATCCATGATTCCATACTTTGGAAGGCATGGATGTAAACAATTTATAAAAGGAAAGCCAATTCGCTTTGGCTTTAAAGGGTGGGTGATGGCTTTAAAACTGGCTATTGCTTACAGTTTGAAATTTACCAAGGAAGATCAAATGTTTTAAAAGACGATTTACCAGTAAAAGGGTTAGGAGAATCAGTTGTGTGGGAATTTTCAATGATTGTAAAGAATGCTTTTCCGAATCACAAATTCTCTTTTTACTTTGATAATTTTTTTATGTCTCCAAGACTGGTTACACTTCTGGGTTCTCAAGAATTGTCAGCAACCGGTACAGTTCGCGATAACCGTACAGAAAATTGCCCCCCTGCCAAGTGTAAGTATTTTTAAAAAGAAGAACCGCTGAGAATTCGCCACCAAAATTGACAAAAACAATGGTATCGTGGCAGTAAGATGGAAGAATAATTTGGTGGTCACCATGCTTTCTAATAAACATGGAACTCAGCCAATACAAACGGCAAAAAGATATTGTTCAAAAGAAAAGAAACGTGTGGAGATTCCTCAACCCTATCTTATAAAAGCCTACAATAAAAATATGGGTGGTGTAGATTTAATGGACAACAATATTTCAAACTACCGGATAGGAATTAGAGGCAAGAAATGGTATATGCCTATTATACTTTGGATTTTGGATGTTCTTATGAATAATGCCTGGACTCTTAGCAAATGCTATGGTTTAAACCTGGATAATTTAAGTTTCAGACGCGAGGTAGTAAAAACACTTTTGCTGAAATATGGAGAACCTCGTCAAAGACCTGGACCTAGCTCACAAATAAATATTCCCATACCTGTGAGTAGAAGGAAGTCATATTATCATCACCAACGTTTCTAGAAAAAGATGTCGTGTGTGCAGAAATAAAACTGTTAAAGCTTGTTCAACTTGCAATATCGCTTTGCATGATAAATGTTTTGCCACATACCACTCAAATACTGTTTAAATTAAAAAAAAAATAATACTATATGTATTTTGCTTAATTTTTATATAAAATCAATAAAAAAATATTTAAAAGTTAAATCTTCACTTGTTTAAAACCTGTCTAAAACACGAGTTATTTAGATCGCGCTACATAAGTACTTGTGCCCAGAGGGTCGTTAACGACCCACCCTGTATTTTGGCCAGTAGGGCTTAGATATTTTTTTGATTATTTTTCTGGTTACCTAACTTATCCAGATGAACAGATTATTTACAAAAAATTGAAAAAAAAAGAATAAAAGTTACGGGCCTAAATGGGTTAAAGTGTTGCCTTGTAAGACAGTAAAGTAAAAAAACGCTTCAGAGAAAACAGGTAGTGGAATTGTTGATGTCACCAAAAAGCATAAAAGCAAATTAGGTTGGTACTCTCTATATTCACGTTTTAATGGTAGGTTACTTACAGGAATTATAGTCAATATAGCAAACACCAAAAACCCTCTTATTTTTTTAGGAAATACATACAATAATTTTGCACGAAACGTTAAATTAATATTATGACAATCAATGCTAAAGATGTATATTGTTTTAGTCTGCAATTTCATTCAACCTCAAAATCATATTATTGAGTTAAAAAATTATGCCATTAATATTGTGACGAAATTACGTGAGTGTTGTAATGAAAACGTTTATTATAAATTACAAAAAAAATTAGAGTTTGCCAGAAAGCATTCTGGTTGGGCATTACATGAGGTTTTACATTTGAAGGTAAATATTAATAGCTTTCCTCCATTTCGAGGTGGTCTTTCAACTTACGTTAAAGTTCCTTACTTCATAGTAGTAAAGCATGCGGTAGTACATGTTAAAAATAATGATGAGTATTGCTTCTATGGGATGTTGTTTCGGCATTATATCCTGTACATCATACAGATAAAGTTCACAGTTATGCTCATTTTGGAGATGTTTTGAATTATAATTCAATTGACTTCCCCATTCAACTAGATAATGTAAAAAAATTTGAAAAATCAGTTCACTTGGACTAAAAATATGTCAGCTCTTGTTTCTAAACAACTGTCGAATAAAAAGTGCAAGACATTTTTCTTCAGATTGCCTTCACAAAAACATTTCACTCACTCTCATCAACTTAATCAATGCTCTGCTAGGCTGCCCACCGAAGCAGAAATGTATTTTCAATTAAAAAATTTCGTATTCTAGGAAAAGATACCATTTGTAATTTATGCTGATTTAGAAGGTATTTTAGAAAAGTGTACAAATTTAACAGGCATCCAAAGTAATATTCTATTCTTCAGCATTGCTTACTATTTGAAGTGTTCCTACAATAATTATTTATCTCGACTTAGACTTTATAACGGGAATGATTGCATTCAATGCTTTGTTAAAGAGCTTCAAAGTATTTCACATTGGATCACAATCATTTTATAGACGCATTTCGAGGAGTATCACATCAGAATTGTAACCTAAACTACAGACTAACATATTTTACCTGTAGTATTTTATAATTTATCAGGTTATGACTCCTATTTAATAATTAGGGAATTGGCTACTGTTCCCGGTTCAATTTCACTGCTGCCTATAAACAAAGAAAGTAATAGAAGGCACTAAAATTAAATTTAGTTTTATTGACTCAGATTTATGAGTAGAAGTAGTATTAAAAATTTACCAAACTATTTGGAAAATGGTACAAAAATCAATAACAGACCGTATTGTAATAACGATAAAGAATTTTCTCTACTAGTCTCCAAAGGTGTATTCCCTATTAGTATATTAATACTTGGTATAAATTAGCGGTCTTTGTGGGCTGCGAAATATTGGCTTAGTTCGAGGTAAGTTTTTTAATGTACTATAATTATCTGTAAAGATGCGAACTTTTACACTAGAATTCTCACATGTAACATAGACTTGAAGGCATCATTTACGTTGTATTTTCAATATATAACATAACCTTTGAAGTTTTGTCTTTTACTTTTACCGCCAAAAGTATTTTTATAACAAATGGGAAACATTCGGCCACCTGGTATGGTCAAGATTCGGCTGGCAGCCGAATGATCCCCATTCTGTTATATTTTCGTATATTCAAAATGTGCCATATAATTGCTTATTCATTTAATACAGATGCCTAAGGTATACGTCAAAAAGACCAACCGTTGCGATATTAGTGAGGAGGCGCGTATTAAATTGGCCATCAAAGATGTATTAACGAAGCGTCTATCACAGTATAAGGCTGCTCAAGAATATGGTGTAAAAAGACAAACAATACAATCACGAATAAAGATTCTCTTGAAGAAAAAGTCACGGGAAGAACTTGAACGTGAATTTGAAGATTCTGGTAGAGAAAGTGGCGGAGAAATTGCATTTCCAAGCAAATATACATCGCGCCAAATATTTAACAGAAATCAAGAAAAACAACTTGTGGCATATGTGAAACAATGCTCAAATTTGAATTATGGTTTGAATTATAAGCAAATACGAGCACTTGCGTACGAGTATGCCAGTGTAATAAAGGAATGCAAAGTACCAAAAACATGGACGCTGAATAAAATTGCAGGTTTGTATCTGATCTTTGGGTAAATATAGGTATTCAATTTTGGGTAAACATATTTTTAACAGGTCTTGATTGGCTGCGGGGGTTCATGAAGAGACATTCGAAAGAGATATCACTTCGAAAACATGAAAATACAAGCATTAGTAGGTCTATGGCGTTTAATAAACCAGTTGTAGAAGACTTTTTTTCCAAATACATTTCCGTTTTGGAAAAGAATAAATTTAAACCAGAACAATTATGGAACTTGGACGAATCTGGATTGACGACAGTGATGCCACCGCCTAAAGTTGTTGCTACTAAAGGCAAAAAACAAGTTGCACACATATCTTCGAAGGAAAGGGGGGAACTAGTGACGTTTGTCGGAATTATTAATGCAACGGGAGGCACAGTGTTTGTGTACCCTAGAATAAGAAAACCTGAAGAATATTTAGGTGATGTCTGTCCAACTTCAGTTATTGCTCTTGGCAATAAAAAAGGATGGATGGCGTCTGAACTTTTTCCCACTGTAATAAAACACTTTGCAAGTGTAGTTAAATGTTCTGTCAATGACAAAGTACTCTTACTAGTAGATAATCACGAATCTCATATTTCTGTGGAGGTCATCAGGTTGTGTAGGGAAAAGGGAATTGTCTTGTTATCATTCCCACCGCATACGACGCATCGATTACAACCGATGTGGGTGTATACGGTCCATTTAAAACATATGTTGATAGTGCCCAACATGATTGGCTGCTTTCAAATCCGGCTAAAGTTATTACAATACGACATTTGGCTGCCTTGGCTAAGCTAGCATATGAACGCGCATTTACAATAAAGAATATTACTAGTTCCTTCAAAAGCACGGGACTGTGGCCTTTAAACCGACTCATTTTCAGTCATTACGATTTCATATCAAGTGAAGTGACGGACAGACCATTAATTGAAATTGAACCCGAAGGTGATACTTTGACGGTTGTCCAAATTGAAGACGAAATTACACCACCTGCGTCTTCGAAATCGCAAAATTTAGACAATCAACGTCCACGAGCTTCTACATCGAGCACTCCATGTTTAATAAGTGATGTTAGGCCCTACCCCAAAAGAAAACTGGATCAAAATAAAAGGAAACAATCGTCCAGAAAATGTCAATCCACACACCGGAATATGAAAAAACACGGAGCATAGAAGAAGAGCGACTGAGAAAGCGTGAAGCAAAAGAAAAACCAGTTCAAAGAGATTTGACCTCTGATTTGAGTTTGACACAAATAAGAAACAGAAAAAGAAGTGCAACAAATACATCAAGTGAGTCCAGTGTCGATGTTCTACTAGATGAATCATCAGACGAAGAATTCTTTGAAGATATGAAACTAATTTCTGAGGAGGACGATATTACTGTGGATTGTTATGTTCTGGTGAAGTTTATAGCCGGAAAATCCATCATATACTATGTGGGACAAGTACTCGATTTACATGAATCAGATTATGAAATAAAGTTCTTACGGCGAAAGAGAAATACAAATTGCTTCCTATTTCCTGATGTTGATGATATCTCCATAATAGAAAAAGCAGACATTGCGGCTATTTTACCATTTTCCACTTGTCAAGGGACGTCAAGAACGTCAAAAGTTTACAAATTTAATGTTAATTGGAGAAATTTGGATGTTAGATAAGTAAAAAATTTCATTTCATTTCAAAACCAATTATGTATTTTTTTCGTGTATTTTTCTTTAATAGAGAACAGTTTCAGTTGTTGCGTGTTTCATATAAATATGTAAGGGTACAAACTAAGCCAAAATATAAGTAATATCAAAGAGGCCAAAACATCCCCACCTAATAGATTAATGTTCCCCACCAGTGGGAATCATTCAGCTATTATTAAAAAAAGTGGAACACCAAAAAATTGTAGGTACGCATAATGAAAACAAATTCACATTGTTGGGAAATAAGGCTATTTATATTTATATACATAAAAGTATGTTTAGTAACTCTAACCGTTATTTCAATTTTCTCCATAAAAGTCAAATATGCCGAATCATCCCCACTTTCCCTATATATATATATATATATATATATATATATATATATATATATATATATATATATATATATAAATCACCAACTCCACTTTTCTACGTATACTTATTTCAATAATATCAAATATAAAACGCCATATACTCTTCCTTATACATCATCCTTACCACATACATCTTATAATATTTTTTTTTAGTATGAAAAAACATATACTGGATATAAAACCATAAAACAAAACGTATATAATACAGGTGAGTAAGATGAGTTGCCTATTTATAAAGAATTTTAGTAACAACTCACAATACCCCTCACTAGAATTATTCAAAGCTTTTTATACCTAAACAGTTCTTAAATTTATTTAAAATATCAAACCTCAATCCCTTAGTCAACAAGTCTGCTAACTGGTTATCAGTGGAAACATATAAGACTTTTTTTATCCTTTTGTTTAAATTTTCTGATACAAAATTATATTTTAGATCAATATGTTCTACTCGTCTGTTGTTAGCAGGATTGTTCACTATAGCAATACATCCTTGATTATCCTCATAAATCAATATAGGTTTCACATCAATTTTAAAATCCTTCAAAAGTTTAATTAACCATAAACCTTCTGAAACAGCATTACACAGCGCAATTAACTCCGCCTCTGTGCTAGATAAAGAAATACAATGTTGTTTTCGAGTAGCTCACATCATTGTATTGTTAAATAGTCTGAAAACAAATCCAGATACTGATTTGCGATCATTTATGTCGCCTCCCCAATCAGCATCAACAAAACAAGTCAGATTAAAATCTTTTTCTTCCCGAATGTATTCAATAAAAGGGTGTATCCTTTAGATATCTTACTACCCTTTTTAGATTATTCCAAGCATAATCCGTGGCTTTGTCCTGGACTCCACTGAAAACGTTTAAAGCAAAAGACATATCGGGTCTACTACCCAACATCAAGTACATAAGGCACCTAACAATTCCCGATATGGCTTACACGTTACATACATACTTTTACAAACTTCAATATTTAACTTTGATTCTATAGTAATCCTTGAACTTTTACAGTCTTCGATTCTGAAACGTTTGATTAATTTCTTTGTATAATTCTCTTGACTAACTCTTAATTCACCTTTTGCTCTTTGTAAATTATTTCTAATCCCAAGAAGTGTTTCAATTTACCTTTATCTACCATTTAAAAATCTGTCATTAGTTGCATTTTAATTTTATTAATTAGACCTAAATTGGGACCTGACAAAATTATATCATCAACATACAACAATAAGTAAAGTACATTGTCTCTTGTATTCATAAAATATAAACAATAGTCATTGTTAGATCTCTCAAAGCCAATATTTAATAGGTATGTATTGATTTTCTCATTCCAACACTTACTCAATTGCTTAAGGCCGTATAATGATTTCTTTAGCTTTAAAACTTTATTTGGATTACATTCAACACCTTCTGGAGGGTAAATAAAAACATTATCATCAATAATTCCATTTAAAAAGGCGTTTTTGACATCAAGTTGATTAAAATAAAATTTGAATTGAGTTCCTATTATTAAAATCATTCGAATGGTTGACATTTTTGCTACGGGTGAATAAATGTTTTCATAGTCAATATTTTTTTCTTGAAGAAAACCTCTCACTACTAATCTAGCCTTATACTTATCCTTATCTAATTTTTCCAAACTTTTATAAGCAAAAACCCACCTTGTGTCCAAAATCCTTTCATTTGTAGGAGTCTTTACTTCCTCCCAAGTTTCATTTTCATAAATTGAATTTAATTCTTTATTTACTGCGCCTACCCACAATTTTTCATCAGGTCGATTTTTGATATCAGACATATTTTTTGGAACTTCTTCTACAAATGCTGTCGCATCAAATACCATGTATAGTTCAAAATCCTCGTATTTCTTAGGTATTCTTTTTGTTCGCTTACTTTCTATTGTATCATTTGCTTCTCTTTGTCCTTTACTATGATCCTCTTCATCGATCTACGATTCATTTTCTCTGTCATTATAGCCATCATTTATCATAACTTTTGTTTTCTCTTCCTGTGTTTCTGTTTCTGTGCATACCTGGACATTTTTTTTTAAACCAAAATTCACCTGCATTAAATTTTACATCTCTCGCTATTATTACCTTTTGTTTATCTATACTCCATAGTCTATACCCTGTGGGTGCATATCCGATCATAATACGTTTTTCAATCGTAGGATCAAACTTATCTCTGAATTGTTTCTGTACATGACTATAAGCAGTGCATCCAAATATCTTTAAATTACTCACATCTGGTTTAGTATCATTCCATATCTCTGCAGGTGTCATATCTAAATTCGCCACAATTCCCCTATTCATTACGTAGTTTACTGTTCTCACTGCCTTATGCCAGAAGTTTTTGGGCATCCCCACATCTTCTAAAATTGCTCTGCTTCTTTCCACCAAGCTTCGATTCTTCCTTTCCGCTTTTCCATTTTGCTGTGGCATATATGGTGTTGTATAGTCGAATATTATTCCTTTTTCTAGACATAACTTTCTAATTTTGTTTCACACAAATTCACCTCCGTTGTAACTTCTCAGCTTAGAAATTTTGCATGTGAATTTTGCTTCTACCATATTAATATATTCTAAAACCCTTTCATAGACTTCAGATTTATTTTTTAACATAAACACTACTATGAAGTTAGAATAATCATCTATAAATGTCAAGAAATACCTGCTGCCATCTATCGCCTGAGGCGTGATTGGCCCACATAAATCTGTGTGTACTATTTCTAATATCCTCTTGCTCTTAGTGCGGGTGCCAAATGGATAACGTGTCATTTTGACGCATGCCTCACAAAAATCTACTTCGTGTAATTTTAAATTATTATCAATTCCCTTTACCATGTTGCTTTTAATTATTTTTCTGAAGCTACTAAAACCTGCATGAGCATATCTTTTACACCATTTTAAATACTCAGTGTCATAGTTTTCTACATTATTGCACTCTAATGAACTTAATTCAAAACATATTTCATATAAATTTTTTCTTTCACCAATTCCTAAAATTTCATTATTATTATTTAACAATTTGACCTGACCTTTATCAAATAAAACTTTAATATTTGACATTTCAAGTTTTTTAACATAAAGTAGGTTTTTCCTTAAGTCTGGTGTGTAAAAAACATTTTTAATTGTACATTTAATTTTTCTATTATTAATTTTACTAACTACTTCTATATTTCCTATACCTAGTGCTAATAAAAAGCTTGATTCTTTTGCAACTGCTATCTTTATAGGTACTTTCAACATTAATAAGTTTGAAAAATAATTTTTGTTATTGACCATGTCGTCTGTGCAACCCGAATCTATATAAAATCTTAACATATCTATCTCTACCTTGCTATTAACAACATTTCTATCGCTCATGAAACATACACTGTCTACATTATCATCATTGTCATTATGTTGTAAATCGGAATTTTTCGAATAAGTTTCTGCTTGATTGCTTCTATGATTATTAAATCTACCCCTACCTTGAAATTCTCTGTTTGTCCCTCTGTATCCTGTTCTATTACTTCTATAGTTGCTTATTCCACTACTAGTCTGCATTTCTCGAAATCCTCGGCTAAACGAGGGTTTTGCTGTTGAACTTCGTACATGACTCCAATTTTGTGGACCAGGGTTGGAAAACTGCCTACTCTGTTGTGGACATTCCCTTATGTAATGTCCTACTTGACCACATCTAAACACACTTTCTCGGATACAAATGCTGCACTACTGTTACTTCTTTTTTGCTTGTAACTTCCTAATTTTCTTTTTTCGTACTCACCAAGTAATTTCGCTTTTATTGTATCATACCTTAGCTCCGTTACTTCCATATTTTCAATAATAGTTACCACGGTTTCGTACGATTTTGGTAGTGTCATCAGTAGGTTGCAAATAATGTCTTTTTCATCTAGGTTTACTCCAGTGGCCTTCAGCTGTCTCAAAATTTCCTCAAATTCTAATATAAACTTCTCCAAACATTCATTTTCTTGCATTTTCATTGATAACATTTTTCTTTTCAAAAATAACTGACCTGGAAGCCCTTTTTTCTGAAACCTTTCTTCTAAAATTTTCCACATTTCATATGCTCTTTGCTTGTCCCTTAGATATTCTAGTTGCGAGTCCGATACACATTGTACAATTAGTGATTTAGCCTTATTATCATTTTTTCTACACTTATTCTTGTCATCTTGATTCATCGTGCTTGTGTCTGTTCCTTGTTGTACACATTCCAGTACCCCATTTTCGGTTAATATCATTTCCACTCTAAATTTCCAGTTGTAATAGTTTTCACCATTCAACGGTTCTATATTCACGTATTTGCCATTTATCTGAGCCATTTTTTTATTTCCAATATTTTTTCTTTTTTAGTATGAACAAAACATATACTGGATATAAAACCATAAAACAAAACGTATATAATACAGGTGAGTAAGATGAGTCGCCTATTTATATAGAATTTTAGTGACAACTCACATGGGAGAAAAATTTTATCCCACCTCCGATGTAAATAACTTATATGGAGCCGCCATGTCAGAATTTTGACCATTTGGTAACTTTTATTTTGTGGATGAAGATAATTTTGAAACCTTTGAAACATCCTCATGATTCAGAAATTGGTTATATAGTCGAGTATGGTTCAGACTATGTCATAGAATTGCATGAGAGTCACAGTGATGTACCACTGGCACCCGAACATATCGTTCCACCCGTAACTGATTCAAATTCCAAAATTAAAAAATGATTGCTTCCACTGTATTCACAACGTAATTACATAATTCATTACAGAAATTTGCAAGTATATTTAAAATATGGATTGAAGTTGGTAAAAATACACCATATATTACGTTTTAAACAATCTCCGTGGTTAGATAAATACGTCGATTTAAATACCACCATGCGTCAGAAATCTCAATACGAATTTGATAAACATTTTTATAAATTAATGATTAACATTTTTTTGGGGAAACTGATGGAAAATGTACGTAAATGCAAGGATATGAGTTTAGTAACGAAATGGCATGGATGTTATTGGACGCGCTTATATATCGAAACCAAATTTTCATAGTTGTACAATATTTAACAGTGATATGATTATCATTCAAATGAATAAACTAGAAGTATTCAAAATTATTATTAATTTTATTAAATATATAAATAAAAAGATTATCTCGAGTAGGATTGGAACCTATGACCTGTACTTTGCTAGAGTACCGCTCTAAGCAACTGCGCTATCGAGATTCAAGCCCCAATCGATGTAAATTTTGTCTTTATGTATGTAGAACTGATGTAAATTCTAATTATAATAAAATTAATAATAATTTTTAATTGCATATTTACCTTTCAACTTATTCGTTCATAACAAAACTTATAATATTAATATTTGTCAAGTTGCTTTGGTATGTGTGAATCCTTGCGATATTGCAGGTTCACATCCCATGAATATAAGTAATTTGATTGTAAGCTCAATATATTTAGAATTTATCAGTTCTACATACATAAAGACAAAATTTACATCTATTGGGACTTGAATCTCGATAGCGCAGTTGGCTAGCGCGGTACTCTAGCAAAGTACAGGTCGTAGGTTCAAATTCTACTCGAGGTAAACTTTTTGTTTATGTATTTATTAAAATTAATAATAATTTTTAATTACATATTTAACTTTGAACTTATTTGTTCATAACTATAATAAACTAAATATTTAATAAACTATATAATATATATATATATATATATATATATATATATATATATATATATATATATATATATATATATATATATATATATATATATATATATATATATATATATATATATATATATATATAAGACTTCAGTGTTTTACGTTTCAAAATTGTATTATACAATTTTCGTTATGGTTAAATGATACCAAAGCTTCCTAATAATGCTAAGCTCTTGTACAATTATGACGATAATCTCTTATACTCCTTTTCAGTTCCTGCTATCTATGAATGCATTAAAGTAGACATTGATAAATTTGATACGTCTGATTATAGTCTTGACAATATCTTCGGAATTTCATTAGCAAATGAAAAAGTTCCAGGCTTAATGAAAGATGAAAATCATGCTAAAGTTATGTTAGAATTTGTAGGACTTCGTGCAAAAATGTATGCTGTTGATGAAAAGGTTGTAAAAAAATCCAGCAAGCGTCAAACAGATCACCATAAATGATTATAAACATGTATTGTTTGATGGCAACGTAATAAAGCGATATCAATATTTGATAAGGACAAAGAGACATAGTGTGTTTACAATCAAACTGAATAAAGCAATACTTAATCCTTACGATGATAAACGATTAGTAAATTTTAATTTCGTGAGTGCTAGACCTTGGGGATATAATTTTACATAGCATTTTATATTCTTCTTCTGTTTCAGAAAATAATTTTATCATTATGTCTTAAAAACAAGTTGCATGAAGAACTATGGTGTAGTGATAAAATCTACAGAAAGTACCTCAAGCGTTCTTTGATGGTGAAGTGCTCCTCTGAAAGCTATTTACTTGTACTGAATATATTAGAACATATTGTTATTCCTGATGAGTGTTTTAACTGTATGCTATAAATTCAAAGTGTAGAAATAAAATTATTAAAACATTATTTGATAAAAAAATTAAATTACACAATACCATTAAAAGTTTTATAAGATTATGTGTTAATAAAGGTTACAATTCATTAACTTTTAATGAAGTAGATAGGATCTTAGACGTTATGAATTTACTTGGTGACATGCCACTTGAAATGTATGTATACAATTTATTATGGGGTTACGATTCATTGTGTATGTAGGCAAATGTTAATTCTGCTTATAAAGACACTATTTATTATAACTTAATGTATTGAGAAAGCAGCATATTATGTTAATTACAAGTGCCTCGTAATTGAAATATTATTTAAAAAAAACATCAGCTATAAGTTTCAATCATGGGAAAACGAGAAACATCACAAAATTTACAGAGGGACATATAATAAAACATGCATAAAGGTGAAACAAATACAAATTCCTGCTTGGGATAGACATGTGGACCAGATTCAGGAATATGGCCATCAAGTAATTTAAATTATTATAGAGGTACTTTAGGTTTACTATATAAGATAATGAAATTTTAGTAAAACTTTATTTATTTAATATTTAGCAATAAATTAGCAATTATTTTTTTGTTTTATTTCATCTAAAAGCTACATCTTTTGATACAAACTATTCCTATGGCTATATAAGTGAAATGTCTACTAACAAAACAATATCGTCTTTATTGATCTATGATTTTTCATCCAATCCCCACTACTTTATTTTATGAATAATCTATTATTCTTGGAGCTAAGTACGGGGTGGCCAACTAAGAATGCGAGGTACTGTATCTGGGAAACTATACATCGTAGAGGCTTGCGGAAAAAAAGTTTTACTAAAACGGCCAATACAAAAACCTGGAAAATATTTTCCGGTTTCTGAAATGTCCGCTAGGGGCCGTAACAGCAATCTTGAATCTAAAAAGTGATGTTGCTGTGAATTCTGCTATAGTAACCTAATAAAAAAATAACTGATCTTTGAAGTCGAGGATAATCTGAACTTTTTTGGTGGTGGTGGGTATTCAAAGGTTTCCTTAAATCACCCCCCGTATCTTCGAAACGGCTAATCCGATTTTAACAAACTTGGGCGCGTTGAAAAAAGCTTTTCTTGGGCTACAAAGGTTAAAATAATTGAAGTTTTGTTAGTTTCACATGTCGTCGCTAGAGGGCTTTGTTCGACATTCCGACAGAAACGGTTAATTTTCGCAAAAAGGTTAAATGCATTGGTATGACTTTTTTTCATGAACAAGTAGCTAAATAATGCCTAAACAAGCTCGCGAAAGCCGCATCTCGATATCTTGTTCCTAACCTAAAATATCGGCCAAAGCAAACTTTATACGAAAATCCCTTAAACTTTTATTTTTTTTAACTATATTTTTCTGGAATTGTTTCTATTATGTAAGTTGTGGCCCTAAAAAGGACCAATTTAAAGGAGGAAGGTTTTTAATGCCCCCGTAAATGCTTGAAATGCTGACCATCACTCTGTGCGTTGCTGAAGCCTCTTATGGGTAGACAAAACTGCAGCTTCAATTTCGGCTCTGAATAGGTTACCTAGAAATTGCGATTTTAAATGTTTGTAAATTTATTCACCAGAATAAAATCACCCTTTTTGAAATTACAACGGGCAAGTAAGCAATGCTAAAAGTTATGGTTATAGTTTGTTTAAATGCATATTCACTATGGATATATACGAAAAATACAGTTAATAGAAGCAGGCAATGGAAACAGATACCTGAACAAAACATACATAATCCTCAAATTGTTAATAGTTGTCAATACTTTCGCGTTACTTTGAGCAATTTTTGTGCTTTCAAAATGCGTTTTACGAATAATGAAGCTGTTGATATGCTTGCGGTTTATTTTGAATGTCTTCAGAATGCCGCAGTAGCTAAAAGAGTTTACGCATCTCGATATCTAAGTCGGCGTCCTTGCGATGTAAGAGTTTTTCCCCGATTAGTGGCCAGCTTACGAGCCAATGGTTGTTTTCGGCCTACGTTTCAACGGCAAAGAGTTGGAAGAACACAAGAAAATATTAACCGTGTACTGGGCTATATTGAAGGAAACGGTTCAAAATATTTTGAAGGACTATAGGTAAGTTCTAAAATTCGTTTAAACTTTTTTTAATTACTTTAAGAATGCACCCATATCATGTCGTTTTGCATCATCTTGAAAGAGGAAGATTTTGATCGAAGGTTAGACTATTTCCATTGGATGTTAGGCATGCTACGCGAAAATAGAGAATTTTTATTTCAAATTCTTTGGACCGATAAAGTCACCTTCAGTAGTGACGGGAGAGTCAATCTGCACAATATGCATTATTGGTCTGCAGAAAATCCCCATTGGTTGTGTGAAGTTCAGGACGTTGGAGTTTAAATGTAGGGTGTGGTATACTGGGAGGCAGAATTATTGGGCCATATTTTTTCGAGAATCCCCTAAATGGCAATGTATTTCTTGACTTTTTGGTCAATCAATTACCGTTGTTGTTGGAGGATGTACCTCTGGAAACAAGGCAAAAATTGTTTTTGCAGTTGGATGGTTGCCCAGCACATTTTGCTATTAATGTGCGAGAGCATATTAATGCAGTATTTCAACAGCGGTGGATTGGAAGAGGAAGTCTGTTTCCATGGCCTCCGCGATCGCCAGACTTAACTCGCCTCGATTTTTATTTATGGGGGCGCTTAAAGGACATCGTGTTTCGGACTCAACCTACTACTAGAGAAGATATGAAAAACCGGATTCGTAACGCAATACGTAACATACCGAGAGCCGAAATGGAAGCTGCAGTTTTGTCTAGTCATGATAGGCTTCAGCAATGCATATAGCGTGATGGTCAGCATTTCGAGCATTTACGGGGATTTTAAAAACCTTTCACCTTTAAATCAGTACTTTTTAGGGCCACAACTTACATAATAGAAACAATTCCAGAAAAATATAGTTAAAAAAAAATTAAAATTTAAGGGATTTTCGTATAAAGTTTTCTTTGGCCGATATTTTAGGTTAGGAACAAGATATCGAGATGCGGTTTTCGCGAGCTTGTTTAGGCATCATTTAGCTACTTGTTCATGAAAAAAAGTCATACCAATAAATTTAATTGTTTTGCGAAAATTAACCGTTTCTGTCGGAATGTCGAACAAAGACCTCTAGCGACGACATGTGAAACTAACAGAACTTCAATTATTTTCTTTGTAGCCCAAGAAAAGCTTTTTTCAACGCGCCCAAGTTTGTTAAAATCGGATTAGCCGTTTCGAAGATACGGCGGGTGACTTAAGGAAACCTTTGAATACCCCCCACCACTTGATTTTTATAGATACGTCAAAAAGTACTAAACAAAAAAAGTTCAGATTATCCTCGACTTCAAAGACCAGTTATTTTTTTATTAGGTTAATATAGCAGAAATCACAGAAACATAACTTTTTTAGATTCAAGATTGCAGCGACCATTTCAGAAACATGAAAATATTTTCCAGGTTTTTGTATTGGCCGTTTTAGTAATAACTTTTTTTTGTGCAAGCTTCTACGATGGATAGTTTCCCAGATACATGCATTCTTAGTTGGCCGCCCTGTACTTTTTCTATGAGGAACACATCGGGGTACTTCGTTTTCTGTAATTTACATTCATAAAACCCTCCCAGTACAGGTCTTCATTTCATATCTTCCAACACGTACGTAGTGGGGTTAGTAATGCGAGGTTTCACAATCTTAAACAGTTCACTAGACCGATTGGGTTTGTATCCTTTGGCAAAAATACTCTTAAAATTACTGATTCGTGCTATGTCACCCCACAATATAGATTCCTACTAAATGTTTTTATGTGAGTGTAAGCCTCCGGATTTGTATGATTACCGACATCTAGACCCGTTGTCGTTATCCACTAATATATACTTATAGTCCTTATTTTGTATGGCAAGTGTTAAATTCTGCCAAATATGCTTGCCAAAAGTCATTAAAACCTTTAATTATCGTTTTTTCGTGCAGGTTTGTGCAAGTAGTTGACAAGTTGTAATTTAGGCATGGCACTAAATTATTTACAATTTCTTTAATTTTATATAGTATTTGCTCCAACACTAGATAAGCGTCAGAGTTTCCTTTAAAAGCTTGCTGCGGCTTCCTTGAATTTGTCCACTTACATCATAATATGGCCTTGCAACATTCGCAGCTTCTAAAATACTTTTATAATTTTTCGTATCTTTTGTATTTACTAGATTGATTCATTCATAATAAGCAGATCGTGTAAACCTTTAATAATCGTATCATTTCCTTTAATTGTAATGGGAGTATTACCAATTGTCCATTTGTCTGTTTTGGTATCACAGAGGACTCTTTAAGTATGATCAATAGCACCTTCAGGTTCCCTCATAATATGTTCAACTTATATACGGGATAATTGATTGTACTGGTTGAGAAATTCTTCAGAGATGGGTTCGTAATGAACCCATCTCAAAATAATCATCTGTGACACTAAGAGGTTTTACTTCTTCTTCACTATTAATCTCTCCTACAACAGATATATCTAAGAGAGATGGTGTACCTGGAGGAGGATTTCTTTAGAAAACGGAAGCTGAGCTAGTGGGCTAATAGCACCCTTTCTTGAATGGCATAATAACGGTGGAGTGAAGCTTGGAGTACTTTGAACTTGAACTAGCGGGCTACTGGGGGGTAGTAGCATGTTTCTTTGGAAATATGAACTGGGGTGGTTTTTGGGTTTAATGTTAATTGGCTCTTTTTTATGTGTTTTAATTTTTTATTTGGAACGATTTTATCTACTGTTAGTTAGAGGTTCTATTAAGGGCTTATAAGCACTTTTAAATATCCTTTCATTATCAATGCGGGCTGTTTTAATACTGTTGTACTTCTGCTGTATTATTTTACGAACCTGAATAATTTTTGCTTTATATTATCTCCCTATTATCCATTGTAGCAAAACGGGTTCACTGAACAGGTACCAGTTTACGCTGAACAGATAGCTGTTAATACCTAAACGGAATAGTAATTACTAAACTACTGAAAGCAGTTTAAGGTATTACATATTCCTCAAACCTTTTCCTGTAGCGACCATTATTAACTTCAGCACCCTTATTCATGACCATGAAACCAAACGGATCTACCCAGCACCCGAAACAATTTCATACTTATGGCGGTACTTATATGATCATACCCGTATTTTAGGTTTAATTTATCTTACTCAAATAATATAATTAGATTCGCATTATCACGAATGAATTGCTTTGAAATTTTACTGTAGGTTTGACCCAAATAGAAACAGTAAATGCCATTATGCCTACCCACAGAAAAATACGATATCATCGTAAACAAAAATCGCATCTTGATTATCACTCAAGGTAAAGTAACCCATATCCCTCATTGGAAGTAGGATTTCCTCTAAAAGTTTGTGCTTATTTTGATTCGATAACTTAGAGTATACGTACACGTTTAAATTTCAAACCATTTTTCTCAGTAGGCACACTAATCATTGTGTTTGTTTTGCCACAATTGGAGTGGTCACATATAATACCTCGTATACTATTAAGAAGTAAATCACCATACTTTGGAGTACTAGACGTTTCATCAATGTCGAAATTCTGGAAGTTTTTATTTCTGAGCAACTACTTTCATCGTTAGTGGACAAAATAAAACTAAACGAATAATTACATTTTATTTATATACTAGACACTCAGAGTGCGTATTACAATAGTTATAATTTGTTCACTTCTCCACTGACGGGAATGTACCGCACAATAGCGTCATGGAGAATAGGGCTATAGGCAATTCCATTATCGAAAGGTGTTAGAGATTCCATTTACATGTTGTACCTAATGTTGAGTTGTTTAAGGATTCATTTTGTTTAGAGAAGTCCATTTCAAGTACTGGACATGATTTTAATTCAGAATAGTTGAATAATGTATCTTTATCACCTTCACCATAGTAATAACATCAGAATTTCAAAAAATTGCGATAGGCGGTATGTATTGGTTAGCTCTGAAGTTCAAATGCATTGTTTCGTATGGATAAAACTATGAATTCAAATGTACCGTAAGGTTTCCGATGTTAATGTGATAAAAATTTCCAGTTGACGTTTTTATTGGTCATATGTCTGAGGTTGCTTGCCTTAAAGCAGGTAATTCATATAACTCCCATTGACGAAATGGAACAGTAGTAATAGAATTCTTATTGATTCTTTGAAACAAGAGAAATTTCAAAGCATCAACTGTTGAGTGTGGTACTTTCCATTGAATTTTATTTAAGGTTATTGCTGCATCAACGTCACCATAGCAGCAGTTTGTATCGCTTCTAGATCGAATTGAAATCAACTCGACGCATATTCACGAGTACTTGACGATAATCTTCCAATATTCCAAATATTAGAAGGCGTATGTTTATTAATTTAGAGCGGATAATAAAATGTATTTTTTAAATTATTATGTAGCATTAGGAAATTCCTTCCTATATTATCTGTGACCCTGGAAAAGGTCGATATTATAAAAGAATGGTGTGAAACAGTCCTAGTACCGAAGAACTAATGACGCCCCAAATGTTCAAATTGTTTCCCATCCTGTTCAATACAAAGCTTCAATCCTCACGCATAGACAAAACAGCAGTCTCTACTTCTGTCATTGGAACACGGCGAATAGCATTCATTATTTGCTCTACCATATTCTTTCTGGTAGTTGGTTTGCTTAAATAAAGAATGTCTTTCGACCTACCCCAAAATAAAATCAAACGAGAT
This sequence comes from Vesta saturnalis, assembly GCA_036346205.1. NCBI lineage: Eukaryota > Metazoa > Arthropoda > Insecta > Coleoptera > Lampyridae > Vesta > Vesta saturnalis. Next base: position 2,297,837 of record JARFJB010000627.1, on the reverse strand, counting down.
GGATCAGGTGACCTAGAAATTGGAACGTTATTCCTACTTTTGCCGAAAAATAGCCTAGACACCCATTACGCTGAAAACACATGTTTTCATGTATTTCTAATGGCACGTTTTCAGAAAGAACTAGCAAATCGTTGGTCAGAAAATTGAGGTAAATTGCAGCAGTCAGTTTTTCATTAAATATAAATGGCTCTATGATCATCCCTCCCAACACACCGCACCAAACGTTTACGCTACACCTGACTTTTTGCACCTCTTTCATCCAATGAGGATAGGTTTGCGACCAGTAATGCTTGTTATGCAAATTCACGCTCCCATCGCCATTAAAAGTAGCCTCATAGTATATTTGATAACAGTCTTGAATTTTGAGCTATCCTGTTTAGCAACCAATGGCAATAATCAAAGTCGAGAGGTGTTAATGCCTAATGGAGAACTGCATGGTATGGGTGTAGCCTAAATTTGAAATAAAACTTTTTTTATTAAACGCAATTAATAAGGCAAGGGATATATTTCAGGGCATTATGTTTTGTAGGTACCTGCCTATGGTCTTTTAAAATTCGTTTGACAGTAGTTTAGGTAATGCCTAAGTAGTTAACTCCAGTATTTCCATGAGGATTAAATTCTGTATACGCTAGTACGTTTATAATATTTTCCGCAGTTACGCCTCTACCACGTCTAGGAAAGACGAGACGATGAACACTTCCGGAACATCGTAAACGCCGCGCGAATCGTTCAAGAACCATTTTCTCGTAATGATGCCTTTCTGGATACCGCGTAGTATAAACTCTTGCAGCAACAGTTGAATTCTTCATGCGTTCAAAATATACTTCATGCATATCAAATGTTATTTTATTTGTTAGCGGGATTTTGAAATCAACAGTTCGTTAATCAAACACGAAAAACTGGAGCTAATGTTATTCTGACGCAACCAATATTGAAAGTAGCTATGGTTTTGTGTTAATTTTGGCATTTCAAGACCTACTTGGTTTTTCTAGACTGCTATTTCGTCTATGCGTGAGAGATTGCAGCTCTGCATTGAGTAGTACAGGTGATAATTTGAACATTTGGGATGTCATTAGTTCTTCAGTATCAGGGCTGTTGCACACTATTCTTCTATAACGTCGGTCATTTGTAGGGCAACAGATATTACACAAAGGAAATTCGTAATGCAACATAATAATTTAAAAATAGATTTTTTTATCTGCTCCCAATTAAAGACACGCCCCTCAGGGGACGTTTAATACATTAAGTTTTATTCCTATTGTTTTAATCGTCTAATAATTTTCAATTATAATTAATAAATTTTAATAATTAATGTCAGTTAAACGTGATCTCTAATTCTGTTACTTTTAAAATATGTTTACATTTATTTGCATTCATATCTTTGGAACGAAAGGAGATATCGACTTGCGGTTTTCACCAAATTCTATATTTTTTAACACTATTTTGTACTATCCTTTGTTTGCATAAAATTATTTTTAATTGGTTTAATTATTTGCCCGTTGAGATCTCAGACGGAGTCGCTATTTTCACTACGTTGTTGTGTGACGGGTTGCCTACTGCAATAAAATTTGCACAGTATATATTATAATAAGCATATTTAGAAAATAATAACAAATGAAATCAAAACAGGTGTATGACAATAAAAAATAAGAACGGTTCTCCCAATAAAATTAACAATAGTCCGGGTGGTAATAAATAAACCCTGGATCCGTGGGACCATTTCTTCTTCGCTTACGAACCCGATCGGATCGGCCTAAGTGGTGCTGATAAATATGATGGTTATCAAATGCTGATCGTTAGGTATCTAAATTTGTTTAATTTAACTGGAGATTAGTGCCGTATGATGTACAGCAAAAGTGTTATCTAAATGTGTAGTGGATCTCCGTGTTTAATTTTATGTAAAGTTCTGGAAAATTATGAATCAAGTGAGTAATTTAGTTAATTTAATTTTAATTTCTCAACTTTGAGAAAATTGTTTACAACATCGGTAACAATTTTAACAGATCTTACTACTGACGAAGATAACTGTAAGTGTTATCGAAACGTTTAGATTGTATAATTTAAAATACACCATTAAAAACCCAAAAAAGATAATTATTTTATTATGAGTAATTTACTGTTCTTATTATCGTTGTTTAAGTAAGAATTTTTTAATTGAAGTCGGGGAGTTCAAATATTCAGGTATATAGAAAATCAGGTTACTATACGACCTTGTACAATAACAATGCACAATGCAAATTTTCACGCACACTGAATGATTTTTGGTTGTATTAAATTTTACGTTATATTTAATTAAATTTGTGAAATATTAATGGATTCAATAATACGGGATTGTGTAATAAAATATACACGTTCAATTCAAAAGGGCAGTTAATACGAAAATTTGATTAATGTAAATACAGAAATTGAATTGATGTAATTGAAAATGCAGTGGATGGTGGAAAACTGGTGGAACGTGGCAGGCAGAAACGGCTTATGTAATTTACAATAAAACTATGTTGGACATATTTTGATCAATGCCAATTAAACAGAAAAAGCCGATTTTCTAATTTGATGTTCGTGTGCGCCCTCTAGCGGCCGCCGTAGGAAATTGAAACTAATTTCCAGCGATTTCTCTTGGTCACTTTTCCTATCAATATTTTTTTTCCGGAACTGTGCGATGCGTAGTTGCTCATATACACCCGGTACACGCAGCAACGTCGCATTGTTGGAAATGTTTTAGATAGATAAAGCAGAGCCAGTTACCCAAGTAACCAAATTTGCAGAACGGTCCTATGTCACGTTTCTTTGCCTAACCAACCATAAACCGTGTGTCACCGTGTATTTAATGTTATTTCGCAAAATTAAAGCTTTGCCAGTGAATGGAAAGTTTTCGGTAATCTAGAATTTATGCAAACAACTGAAGAATGATTTACCGAACGTATGGTAATTTATTAAATAAGTTTGCATTCAGAAAGAAAAGATTTATATGTTATTGCACAATCTAATTTATATGAGTTGAAGGATAATTGTTAAAATTTAAGAAGCTTTGGGTTTTTAATTAAACCATTTAGAACTTTTGTTGTTAAATTTTAATTATCGTATTTTCAAAATTGGCTACGCAATTTTGGTAACAGTAAACGTTTGGGTAGTTTAAATGAGGGTGATACGAAAAGTTTTAGGGATTGCATCTCGCAGTATGATTTATTGACGCGCCATTGGAAAGTGTTGGGGATATTTTAAATCTTTTACGATGCTAAAATTTATTGAGCCAGTATCTATTCACTATTGCGGATTGAATTAAAGTTTATGAAATACGATTAAATTAAGTATACTTTGCTCCTACTTGGTCGTAAATAATTTTTAACGGGAAACTGTTGTATTTTACCGGAGTTTGTGTAGCTACTATACATCGCGAAATCCGGCGTAAGTGTGTGATAAGGGCATAGATTAGAGGAAAGAAACAAGAAAAATAACGATATAGTTTATACCTGTCACCCTCTCCTAATATGTATTATCTGTAATCTAACAAAGAGCTTGTTCGAACAGACTCCTGTTATACATTAATTTATCCAAATTTTCTTCACGCTTACGCCACTTTAATAACTTACATGTAGAGTGTAATAGTATTTCGGTTATTCTATTTCTACACACATCAGTGGCACACAATTGTTGGCAGTTAATTACTGTGAAAACCAAATTATGTAAATAAAGTTATTGTCCCAAATAAAACTGGTAGTGCATGATATATCCAATATGTACAGACTCTGCCAATTTTTAATATATATATATATATATATATATATATATATATATATATATATATATATATATATAATTGTATATTTCGTGGAAACAACCGGTCGTGTTAATGCATCACAAAACAGTTAACAGCTTTCTACGTACTGAATGGTATAGAAAACCAATTTGTAGTAATATATTTATTAGTTACCGTTCACATCATCTTTATCGTATGAAAAATAATAGTTTTATCACTAAAAAGTAGTTGTTAAATTATCACACCGACGTTATATAAATTTTAGTTTAATTAGATTAAGAAACATTCTTTTTGAAAATTCTTTTCCCAAAAATCTTTTGTAATAATATAATTATTACTAATATATTAAACGTGATGAACACTCTCCTATTGATACTGGGCAATATAATTACTCAACATTACATTTGTATTCTTTAACATATATTCCAACCTTGACTCCTAAACTTTTAAAGGTTTTCAAAAACATACAATATATGAAAATTGCAACTAGAACGATTTCTACATTATATACTAAAACAAAAGCTCTCTTATCTGATTTAGAGAGTTTCAATATTGTTTACTTCATTCCATGTAATAATTGTAATAAAAACTACATTGTCCAAACGTCACGTTATTTATTGGGTAGAATCATTTCTCACAAGTCTTTGGTTATTAAAAAAAAAATTTTAAATTGTTATTTTCATATTCTTTCTTTCCAAGTTGATAAATAACATCTTTACTATTATTTTTATTATTATAATTTTAAAATTTATACATTGCGATCTTCTTTTTACATCTTAAATATTATAAACCGATTTAGTCGTATATGTCATATGTTTTAATTGCCACTATTTGTCATTTATAATTTAAACAAAAATTGTAAAGTTCTGTATTATTGTACGCTTTCATTTTAATCTTACTGATGGTAAGTAGTTAATAATTAATTTATTAACATATCAATTTTAATTCTGTAACTATTATTATTATCATAATAATATAATGATTTAATAATAGTTAAGTTGCTTTGGTATGTGTGAATCCTTGCGATATTGCAGATTCACATTCCATTAATGTGAGTAGTTTGATTGTAATCCCATTACATTTAGAATCTACATCAGTTCTACATACATAAAGACAAAATTTGCATCGATGGCGCAGATGGTTAGCGCGGTACTCTAGCAAAGTACAGGTCGTAGGTTCAAATCCTACTCGAGGTAAACTTTTTATTTATGTATTTAATAAAATTACTAATAATTTTCAATTCTGTAACGTTTACAGATTGTCTTGATAAAGAAAATAAAACTTTCCTAAAGCTAGACATAAATCAAAAGAGTTTCCTTTTTGAGCCTTAATTAATTAATCGATTCCCAATAACAGACCTTTGTTTGTTTAAATATTTATTAATATTATTATTAGTCAAATAATATATATATATATATATATATATATATATATATATATATATATATATATATATATATATATATAATGTACATTTCGTGGAAACAACCGGTCGTGTTAATGCATCACAAAATGGTGCCCTTTTTTAAATGACGGCTCCCGCAAGTTCAAACTATGAAGGACCAAGAGGCAACGGAACATTAACAATTCACACATATTTCACGCATCGAACATAATGTTATACTTTCTGCGAACGAAACATTACGGCGGTGCAACTTTATGTTAGTTCACCTATCTAATGGGCCTGTGGACGGATAGGTTTGCACAGGGGGGCTAGATTAAAGAACGTTTATATCCCTTTGTCGGATCGCATGCAGGTACAAGGGCAGAGAACCCGACCAATACTTACTGGTCAGTTCTTATCATTTCCTTTGTCGTAACTTCAAAGTGGAAAAATACGATTACAATGAGATTGAAACATTTGCCGTTTTCTGTATTAGATATTCATATAATAATTGATATCGGATACCGATAACAGTTAAAAATTAATATTTTGTCTTTCTTTATTAATAGTAGTAATATTGAGAAAATGTAAAGAAATAAAATAAGTGTGTATTGGTAAAAAAGTTGCTCACGCATTAGTGGGAGCACGCCTATGCGTCGTAACACGACCTGCTTATAATTCGGGAGGTAATGGATTCCATTCCCGTTACAGTTCACCGCCTAACTCCTTTCCTTCTGATCCTACCTAAACTGCAACTATTCTTATTAATTATTCAGTTTAATAAAGAATATTAATTCTTTCATTCTTTGTGTTCTCGCCGTACAATTTTATCCCTAGCTTAACTATAAATTTGATAATGGTGTTAATAAAGTATAAATAATAGATATGATAATAAAAGTAATATATAAAACGGAAGCAATAGATTAATAGATAAAACGGTGTATGAAGTAACTTGATAAATATATGTCAAATAAAATAAAAACGTACCTGACCTTGACTACAGTCGCCTTGAAGAAATGATGTAGATTGTCCACCTTAATGGTTAGGATGCCGATGTATTTCTATTAATTCATTCTTCATTTTTTTGAGAGATTCAAAATGGTATTAAAACTTAGAATTAAGAAGTTAAAATAATTTAGAGTAGTTAGTAAGTTAATTATTGCGTTGCAAAGTTTATTTACGGCTTCTTTTTAAAAAATCGTTCCTAGGTGGTAAAAGGTATATGAATTCAATAGTATAATTATTCTATGTAAGCACGTAGTATATTTAAGTACTCTAACAATGAGGAACTAATTGAGAATAAAAACGACGGAGATAGCACTAACCTAACGATCCCCTCAAATTTTCCGTTAAATTTTTAAATAAACTGGTTAAATTAACAAATCCGTTTAACATGGTGACAGTTTAACAAATACTGAAATGTCGCATTTTTATCAAGGCCTAGTTAGTAAAATAATTCGAAACGACCACAAACGGCATCCAATAATTTTGTAACGTAAATTAAATTGTTACGTGGGAGTGAATGACTGTGACTGTAAATTTGACGGTTATTTTCGACATTATAGAGGAGCTTGCCAGTTTGGATATATTATTCCTAGGCATATTGCAAATACATGTTTACTGATAGAACGAATAGTCAAAAATGTGTACTAACCTGTAACAATCAGATCTGTATAAAAACCTATGAACATAATTATTTTAACTTTTCATTTAGTTTATTTACTTAACATAAAAGTAATATTCGTTGTTAAATTTCATGTGTATACTTCGGTTATGGCCGTTTATTTAAAAAAAAAGGTTAAAACAGGAATATTATCAACATTCGAGAATGTTTTGACTTCAACCCTACCTACTTTGTTTTTAATAACCTCTGCATTTTCTTATTAATCTTATCCTAAGATTAATATTTTACTTTGTGTAGGATATGTTTAATAACTGAAGTAATTTGTACCAACTGCTGTAAAATATGAGAATATGTTCATTTTATGGAGTAAATTACGTCAGATGAAATGAAGTACGTGGTAAACGATATAACAAACGTGTAGGTGTAAATTTAAGTGTCTCATTTTATTTTATGAAATACAAAATGTTTTATTAATAACAAATGCTAAATTAGGGCTAAATTTTGGTTGGTTGGATAAAATTACAAAATATTTCTTTTACATATTTCCCATAGATACAATTTCGACAAAGTTATATTACACGTTTTTTAAATTCTGTTGCAGAAGAGTTTTTTCTTAACCACTGTACGAAAAAGAATGTGTTTACATTGATTGGTCACACGAAACCTACTTGCTTTCTTAATCCAAGAAATTGTAATGAAAAAGTATATTATTCAGCAAGCAAATAATGATGGCTGTTATTTACGCAGATGATGTTTATGACACAGACCGTAGACAAGTGTCATAAATCATCCAAGTGAATAACAGCCATTATATGCGAGTAGAATACTCTACTTTGTCCACGACTACCAAATAATTTTAGCTACAATTAAGTACTACATATCTTTATTTTTAAATGACAACATTGAATTAATAACATGGAAACAAAATATTGAATTTGTAGATAATATGGTCTCAATGTGTTCATATGTTTGACAAGAAGGATTTTGTTGTATTGAGTTTTAGATTTTTTCACCTGCGGACATTTTATTTTTGATAGAGTCACTAATGTATCCGTCTGCTACTATCGTAGATTTCCATCCAACATGTCTCTTCGATGTTGTTATATCGCTCCTTCGTCTACAAGTATAATCATAGAAGATCTACGAAAACTGTGACTAGCGTATTTTTCTAGGTTGGGTAATTGAATTAATATAGTTATTTGTTTCACCATTTGTGTAAACTTGTTAATACCCTATCCTTTGTGAGGTGCATTTGCTATTTTGATAGTTTAGAAAGAAGATATTACATTTGACAGAGGGCGAACGAAAGTAAAATTTATCAATGATTGTAAATTTTTGGCTAATTTTTGTTTTTGTATTTGGCACGTTTACCAAGAAAGCCGATCCGAGGTCTTATATATTTTCTAGTTTAATATTGTACATTTCATTAGCACGGCTAGCAACCATTACCCCCGTTATCACTGCAACCTAAAATAATAAACATATTTTTTTATTTATCATAATATTTGAACAATTTTTAGATTTCTTACCTTTGTTACAAGATAGTTTTCGTCAGATGCCTCAGTAATGTAATTTATTTATATCCTCTGGAGAAAAAATACTTACGTTTTAAAAGGGCTCTTAAATTGGCGTACTTTTCAATAGCAATATCACGATTTAAGTTAGTTGTACTTGCAGAGAGTAGTTTGTCCATAATGTTAATGGTTTGGTATTTTGCGGACAACAGTAAAATATACTAACAAAACGGATTCTGACAAAGACCTTGTTTTGCTATTAGTCTTCCATTGTAAAAATGATTCATATGAAGGGATGTAGAGTTTTCTGGTAATAGGTTTACACTTGCAATTTTGGCGTCTGGAGATGTACACATCTCATTTTCACTATCTGAATCCATTTTTTTTAACGAAATACCTTAAAACTTTGAGTAATAATAAATATAACAACTAACCTTTTGACGTTTCAAATTAAAATTAAAAACCGAAGCACAATTGTCAAAACAGATTAAAAAATGCCATGGTGTTGCCATAGCAACAAGCGCTGATGTTTATCGCATGCTCTGTTTTTATTGCACGTACAAAATCATATTAAAGTGATATAAATTCATTATTCACTAGTGAATAATGGATATTATACACTAGTGTATAATGGATATTATTATTATTAGGGAAACACGTGTATAATGCTCATATTATGCAGTAGTCGTGGACAAAGTTATTTATTAGTCCAGGCGTCAGAGCTTTTCTGGTGGAAAAAATGAGAGGTAAGGTAATTTTTTTTAACTCTTGGTTAGGGTCTATTTAATCAGAACTTATACTACTCCAACTCCCACGGGAACAATTTAATCAAATGAAAAGGTACGCTTTTTTTACGATAGGGCAAAAATGAATATCTTCAATAATCTCTGGCATGATCGATGTTGGCTCTGCTTCTTCCTCGGATTTCTCAGCGATTTCGATGTTCAAAAAATTCTCCATGTCAACATCCACTTCTTCATCAACGGCTTCTTCAAAATCAATCCAAATGGACGTACAATAGAGTCCAACTTTGCGACAACTGCAACTGCCTGTGTAACACTTCATGCATTTGCAACAAGTTAATTTTAAAAGTGCAGGTGCCTGCATCGTTGTTAAAGGAAGTAAACCATTCTTACTTTTCTCCATCCCCACTTATTTGGTGGTAAATGATTCCCCAACCAACTCTAAAACGTGTTGTCGCGTAGCTTTTTAGGTTGGACGCAATGCAGCTAGATTTTGTGACGTTTTCTGTGCAGTTTTTTGTAAGCATTGGAAGCAGATCCAAAGCATTATGTCACTTAATTTTATGATCACATTTCAATCCTGTACTTATAGACGTAATGTCAGTGTACTGTGGAAACGGTGAATGAGTTGACAACCAAGCCAAACAGGCTTTGATATCCTTCCTGTCACGTTAAATGCGATAAGGTCTTCCGTCTGTAGATCCAAAGCATTATGTCACTTAATTTTATGATCACATTTCAATCCTGTACTTATAGACGTAATGTCAGTGTACTGTGGAAACGGTGAATGAGTTGAGAACTAAGCCAAAAAGGCTTTGATATCCTTCCTGTCACGTTAAATGCGATAAGGTCTTCCGTCTGTATGTTGCTCTGTTGTACCAAAGTCAACACGACAAAATTCACTTATTTTTTGGTTACCTCAGACTGTAGGCATGCCAAGTATCTATATTCCCAGAACACTATCTATAGTTTCTTCGTTATGATTAAATCCTCGATTAAATTTCGAATTTTTCATTAGTGTCTGTTCAATCTTCCTATCTGACCGGAACTTTGCAGTACGTCTGCTTGTGAAAAATCCTTCCTTTACGAACTTGTCAAAATCGCTTCGAGACAACCGACTCTGGAGTTGAAACATGCCCTGAAAATACAACTGACATGATTTGGCGTATAATAAATGTCTAGTAGCGTAGAAAAGTGGTATCACTTTTTGGAATCACCAAATGAAGGGCAACCTTCCCCCATTCTCTATGCGTTAGTAAATTGTTTCACTAGTGTCACCATTTTTAAGTATTGTACCCACAGATTCGATGTCGCACCGATGTGCTCAAATTGATTTAAGGTATCCATAAATTTGTTTACAATGAGAGAGCGTTGGATTTCCCAATTTATCAAGAACGTCGTCAGCAGATAGAAGAATTTCGTTCAGTACCTGCACTTCATCTCTAGTATCTGCTAAAACACTTTTAGCTAAGGTGGAATGAGCTAAGAAATGATCCATAATGGCCCTGCATACGCATGCCCATTTAGCATTTTATCAAAGGAGGATGCTGCGTAAACCAGACTGAATAGTTCTTTAATTCCATTGCCTTTTATGATAAATTCAATGGATCCCAAGTGAAATCCACCGAGTCTGATGATCACAGAGCACTCCTCTATACTAACATCCGAGCTAGCCCCATATCTCGAGCTTTCCATTATAGGGACTACTAGAAATGTAACAAAGCATACTCTTTGTTTTTGCTTGATGCACATTTCTGCTGCTTCAACGAGAGTAGTATAAATAGTATTATGGTTACTTGGTGGAGCATTTATGAATGGCCGGAAAATGATTCCAGGACGTTGAATAGAATAAGTGACTTCTTTTTTCCAGAAAAGCATGCCAACCTGGCAGACTTGAAGATTTATCTTTCCATTTCTCGTATATCCAAATAAAATCTGTTGATTGCGGTTTCATCCGGTATAGTCACGTTAATTCAGTTCAGTGAGGTTGGCTATTTGTAGTGTCTCCAGTCCTGTTTGAGGTTTTTTGTGAAACGTTTTTAATATAACTATCCCGTAGCTTCCGAGATATTGTGCTTTGGATATTTTTTCATACTAACGATTATTTCCTTAATTCCTATTGTTCCGACGATGATTATCAAATACAAACTGAAGAACGGAGTCTGATACAATGTGTGTTTGTGGATGCAGAACCGACGACGCTCAAATAAAAAAGCCTTCTCATACAGAAACCCAGTCATGAAAGAATGTTTAGCAGCACTCTGGAACCGTACTTTAAAACTGTTCCGAATCCACTTGCAGTAATAAAAAAAAAAGAATCGCGGTCGAGCCGCGAAGATGGTAGCATGGACAATGACTAATATTCTTGGAGACCAGTATTTTAAACCGCTTCTTTTACTTTTCAAGGTGATTGTGTCAAGGGAAACCATCAGGGGGTACATCAACTTTCACAGATTTTAAAAATTCATGAGACTATGGTTAACTGCTCGTTCCATACATTTACGTCCAAACGTCTTCAAGCATAATGTTATCCACGTACCTACGCACCCACACATCCACGCATCTATGTACCCATGCACCCACGCACACACATGCACACACACGAATACGCACACATGCACTACGCACACCACACGCACACACGCACACGCACAGCACACGACACGCAGCACCACACGAATACGCACACGCACACGCACACGCACGTACACGCACACGCACACGCACGCACACGCACGCACGCACACGCACACGCACACGCATACGTACACGCAAACGAACAGGCCCACGCACACGACACGCACAGCACACGCACACGCACACGAACACGCACACACACGCACGCACACCACACGCACACGCAACGATACGCACACGCACACGCACACCACAGACGACACGCATACGCACACATACGACACACGCACACGCACACGCAAGCACGCACACGCACACACACGCACACGCACAACAACGAACAGGTAGTAACACGCAACGACACGCGCATGTACACAGACTCAACAATACGCAACGAATACGCACACGACACGCACACGCACACTCACACGCACACAAAATAGAAATCAGGTTGTTTTAAAAACAAAACTAAATCTGGGCGTGATTGTTAACAGACTTCAAAAATAACGTTTTCGCATAACCTAATGTATCCAATTTCGCTGGAGAACAACTAATCGTATTGTTTAAATGTGCAAGAACTAAACATTTGGCTTTAGTTAATTGGTCGTCATGCTTGGCCACATTAGCTCAAAAACAATATTTATTCGTTAATTTCGTTGGGGCACCGGTTAAAAATATTGCCTCCATGGACAGGAACTAACCGTTATGATTTTGCTGGGTTAGTCATAGTTTAGAGCTAAAAATGCGCAAAGTTATTTATTTATCAATTTCCTTGGAAAAAAGCTAAATGCATTCTTTTGAAAAGCAAAAACGAAATTTGTTTTTAGGTCGTTAGTGATCGTTTGTGGACAAATATGCTTAAACCCTTTATCTATACACCAACTTTGTTGGCGAAACTACTTAATGCTTTGCCTGACTAGACAAAAACTAAATTTTGGTCATTATTGGGAGGCAAAAATACTCGAATACTATATTTTCACACAAGCGCCAAATTCGCTGGAAGAACGGAAAAACTTTATTTAATCACCATTGTTCGTTCGAAAAACCACCAAACGCACGATTCAACAAAAGTAAATTGTATTATATTGTGATGCTGGTCTTCATTGGGGTCAGTCATATCGATTAATTTTAACTCGATTTTGGTATTAGATAAAGTTGTACATCTTCCAGCAGTTACTTTTAGGAACTGAAAATAAGCAAAATTGGAAGTTTCCCATATTTTGAAAATGGTTTGTTCAATGTTGTAATTATTGCTTTCGCTACGGGATATTTTGCATCTGCTATGCAAGCTAACCAAGTTATTAACCAGTTACAAATTATAATTTAAAATAAAGGTGACACATCATAATACAATGAACAGTTTTGGTTTAAGTAGTTGGGTCTTGCCGAACATAAATCTGTTAGTTTCAAACGCCCGAAATCATTAAGTTTTTTTTCATGATTTTTTTTACTTAATGTTATAAGCCAAACTATTTAAAAGTATTTTAATAAGATGAGAAGTTTTCTGTAATGCATCATAAATATTTGGTACGAAAGATGGGTCACGTTTGGGCTTTATGCTTTGTTTACAACTCCGTTTATCTCCTCGAACTTTAAGATCGATCTTGTTCCTAAAAACATTCGTCAGAGCACACGGGTATCAAAATATACTACTTTATTCGGTTAGGTAACCATAAAATGTAAAGTTCTGTTTCGCGCTTTTACACTTGGGACGAGAAATGTATACAAAGGTATCATGAATGACCGGTTGCGACAAAGTAAAATAAAATTAATCTGGCCCGGTGTTACTTTCGGTAACGAGATTATTAAATGTGAGTGAATTTGTATAATTGCTTTACCAATAATAACAAAGGTATAGGTTAAATGTAATATTCTCATGTGATTTGGCCTAGTATACACTTCAATGTAATAAAAGTTTATGTTTAACTCTTTTAAAGGAAGTAAAGTGCATTTCATTTACAGTAAATTGTTTCTGGTCTATTTTGCTATCTGATTCGTAGGTTTCTGAACGGTAATAAAATAGAGCGACACCTACATTAACATTTATCATTTTCTTATCTCTCTTTTTAGGTTTCCATGCACGATTATTAATTAAATACTGTAGTATTGTGCATTGGAGAATAATTTTAAGGTAAGTAAAGGTTGTTTTTATAAAATCTGTAGTATTTGCGGTAAATTATAAAATTTAGCTCAAGTTTATGTTTGATGTTTCACCAATCGCGGGCAATTGTCTGATTATGCTTGTGTCCAAAAACAAAAAGTTTGTCCTGCCTGAAGAGAAGGCATTGTTTTCTATCCAACTATTGCTTGAATGCTCTAGGGTACAATTGGCACTTCATACTCCTATTTCAGTAGGGGTGAGAAACACGCGTCATTTGTGAAGTTCACAACGGTCGATGTATTTTATGTTCCCGCGCCACCTTTAGTTCTTTTGTCTTAACACTCCAGGCTACTATCGTAATGTAAAAAGAGGAATGATAAGTTTTTTGTCCTTTTGTATTTTAACTTCGCTGTAAAGAAAATTCAAATATACAGCGGTGTGAGTGATACCTTTAGTGTTGATTATCCTTTATCTTTTTTAATTCTTACATAAAAAAGCAGTTCTCTTTATAGTACTTTATATGGAGTAGACTATGCAAATGTAAACGTGTTACAATGATATTATTCTACTTTTACTACTACTTGAAGGAGTTTAAACATTTTATAATTGGTATTGTGTTTCGACACGATGATTTAATTATGTTGTTTTGTAGTCTTTTTCAGCGCTTTATACGTTTTTATGGAATCTCAAGGCGTAGTTAATACAATACAAAACGTATTGAGTAAGGTTAACCTCCTAAGACGGCCTAACTTTTGTTAATCGTCTGTATGGGTTCTTGTGCACATTTAAATTAGAAATCATACCAAAAGTAGCAAGTAGTAGTATGAATAATTTCACTTACTTAAATTTCAAATAGTTATTTCTACCACAAATTACTAATTCCTTTCAGTGCTGGACATAGAAACATTTTTGATGTGCATTCTAGCATTGTTTTTGTGTATCAATGTTGCTGCCTCTAAGCGGACATTATTGTGAGCACCATAATTTAGGCTATAAATATAAAAAAGAATTAAATTTTTGAGAATGCTCATAGAAAAATGGCGGCTTGGTCCTTAACGCTTTGCTGATGGGAAATAAAGTGCCGTTTGCAAGTTAGAATATTCTAGAGAATGTTATAGTTAAGCAATATGTTTAAGTTGAAGAATGCTACCAGGGTTCGGGATTTAGTATAAAATTTTGAGTAATTCTGAATAAATCGATTAGATTTTGGTACAGATTTCAAGGTAAAAGATAGATGTAGGTCACTATGATACGTGATTTTTGATTTAGGGTCTTAATTTTTCATCAAATAATTGCAGAAAAACACCATCTTTTGCTCACTTCAATTACCTAAATTTTCAAAATTTGATTAAAATAAAAAATGTAATACCAAGGGAGCCGTAGAAAAAAGCTTCTTAATCGAATGCTTTTTAAATTACCATGCCTTCGAAAAAAGCGCTAAGGGTCCAGCGTTAAATACATACATTCGAGAGCACGTGAGGCACTCTTAATTGTTTATGATAATAGTTACTTTAAACAGTATTAGCCCTTTTATATTTGTGTACACATGAAATTCGAATTATTTTGTTTCGCGAGTGTATCGGATGTAATGCAACCAAGAAACTTGAAATATAATTCTAGCATGGCGCAATGCCTTTGAGCGTACAGAGTGTAAGTGGTTGGATAGTAGCAATACTACTATACAGGGTTATCACGTGCACAAAGGTACCCAAGCCCAAAATAGGAGATGTGCCATTCCCCCTCTAAGGTAACCGGTACCTCAGCCTTTTTGTAAAGCACTTGGATGCGTGAGCGTGTGGTTGATGTAGAAACACAATACAAAATTAAACAGCGCACCTTTTGGTTTGCTCTTATATAGCCCTCATATCAAGAAAAAGACGAAAGCACAGTTATGACGATGGTCACAGTAAAAATAAAGAAACGAACGCTGACCGAACAGAGGGCAGGTATAGTATAACAAAAAGTAATAGACGTAAGATAAATAATATTCGTTCAACACAACTTTTTATTTGATACAGGCCTCAGCCCAAATATGTATTAAAGCCCGATTTCCCCCAGGATAATGTTGAAGAAACAACAAAAATAGAACATAATAAAATACTTATCTTTTTTGGGATTTTTAATGGTGTATTTAAATTATACAATCTAAACGTTTCGATAACACTTACAGTTATCTTCGTCAGTAGTAATATTTGTAAGAATTGTTAAACATGTAAACAATTTTGTCAAAGTTGAAAAATTAAAACATAAACATCAGCCTGCAACTAATACAACAGTTTGAGAAACGTAAAAGCCAACTCTAAAAATTAAATTTCAAATTTTAGTAAAGAATAACTAGAGGTCATTAAAAATTAAATATTGTTAAACAAGAAAAATTAAAGAGCATTTAAGATCACCTAAAGATGCGTCAAACCCTTTATCATCTTCTGGAGTGTATAAGTTATCGTGTTCATGTGGAAAAGTCTACATCGGAACCACAAAACGTAGCTTTGATACAAGACGCAAAGAACATATGAGATTTTGTAGATTAGGTCAACCAGAGAGGTCTGCTGTGGCTGACCATGCCCTGAATAATCTAAATCATGACATTCAATTTGACAATATGGAAATATTGTCTAGACAAACTCATTATTATGTTCGTTTGCAACGTGAAGCTATTGAAATATATAAACACCCTAATAATTTTAACAGACAAGAAGAAAATCTCCGTTTAAATAGGTTTTGGCATCTTATAATTAAAAAAAAGCATAATGATACATCTTAATTTTGATTTTAATTTTAGCGTTTGGTATGTCTAGGTTTTTTGCTGTGTTTTTCCTAGATCTTGAAGTAAATGCTTTATCAATTACATGTTAAATTACCACAGCACTATAATTTAACATAAGTAGTTGAAATTAAATTAAAATTGAAAATTACAAAAAACGTTTTACATTGTGCTTTTCATTGTTAATAACACTTCCAATTATTGATAAAGATATGTCTTTGTTAGATATAACTAGGTTATTTTATTTGATGTGATGTTTGGATTTGTGAATGCTTTTATCATTTTCAAATTGAAGTTTTTCACAACTTTACACTTACATCATAACTCGATTAAATTTTGTTAAATGTGTTTTGGCTGACAAATTCCATTGTTAGCTTCGTCGTAGAGAGTGTTCTGGTTTGTCATCTTTAAGGCAGTTTAACAATATTTAATTTTTAATGACCTCTAGTTATTCTTTACTAAAATTTGAAATTTAATTTTTAGAGTTGGCTTTTTACGTTTCTCAAACTGTTGTATTAGTAGCAGGCTGATGTTTATGTTTTAATTTTTCAACTTTGACAAAATTGTTTACAACATCTTTAACAATTACAAATATTACTACTGACGAAGATAACTGTAAGTGTTATCGAAACGTTTAGATTGTATAATTTAAATACACCATTAAAAATCCCAAAAAAGATAAATATTTTATTATGAGTGTTAATGGTGAAAGTTTACATTTTCAAAAATACAACATAACTATCAATAACAATAAACTCTTTTCAGTAATAATAAGTCACTTACAATGGTAAGAAATCAAATGCAGTAATAGTAAACCACTTACTCCTTTACTGCTTTGCATATAATGTACTACAAAATTTTATTTTGTTAATCAAAATGAATTAACTCATCTAACAGGAAACGACGTCGCATCGGGTTAGCTAGAATAAGATAACAAACAAAAAAAAGGGAATCACCGCAAGCATGGACGACAAAGCATTAAACGTTTAAATAAAAAATAATTATGACGAACGCGATTTTAGCGTTTAATTATTGAATGCTTAAAACAAAACTAAAATTTACTAATAAACGCCATATGTGGGAGACGTGTGCACCCCATGCCAGCCGGAGAGGTACCACCACCCTTACCATGGGCTCTTTAATATTGGGTGTGCGATTTTCTGAACGCGGTAAGGGCTGCCGGTCACCTTTTCTTCATCCTTATTCTTCCTTCTCGCCCTCACTGCCTTCCTATCGGCTTGAAAGTCCAAAATTAAAAATTACAAAAAAGATGGCAGTGGTTTGTAGGGTAATAAATTCTGGACGTAAAATCCTCCCCCAATCGGATGTCCGGGAGAGCAGGGCCCAAGCGACCTCGGGCATGGAAAGTTCTAACTTTCTGATCCACCCGAGGTATCAGATCTAATCTTAACGCTGTTCACCAACATCTTGAACAATTACAACCTGTCATTTTGTTTCTCTCTGAAACACAAGTCTCCTCTGAAAGCTCCGATTCACCCGACTTGCAATATCCACAATACAACCGCAATACAACCTTCCTTCTAACTTTCGATGTAAAGGAGGCGCATGTGCCTATATTAAGGAAAGCATTGCTTGCAAGAGGATTTATTCCTTGGAAAATAAAAATTTCGACGTGATTTGGTTTAAACATTCTGGTCCTAAATTTGTGAAATTTTACTGTTACATTTATAGCTCTCCTAATGACAGTAACTTTCAAGACTTCTTTGATTAGGTACCTTAGATTGAAAGTTGACTACCTTCTGCCTCAGTTCCCATCTTGAAATATCTCAATTGTAGGAGATTTCAATGTTCATAACTCTAACTGGCTTCAATTTTTATCTACTACTAATCCAGCTGGTTATAGTGCAGAAACAAACATTTACTATTGCTTGTGATCTCAAACAAACGATTTCTGAACCCACAAGGATCCCTGTTAACCCTAGCCATACTCCACATCTTCTAGATCTCTTTCTTACATCAAACCCACTTGTTTATAAAACTTCCGTTCTTTCCCCTCTAGGTCTATTCGACCATTGTCTAATAGAAATAATTTCTACTATCCCTAATTCCTTTGATATTCGCAACACTAATAGAACCTTGTGTTGTTTTAAGTTAGCTAGATGGAGCGATTTACGAGACTTCTTTGCAACCTTTCGATGGTGTGAATATTGTTTTGAATCGTCCCTTCTTCGGACATTGCTCTTTCAGTATTTGAAGTCATCCTCATGGGCATTCCCAAAAAAACAGAATCGTATAGGTCATTCACGTTCCCAAACCTGGTTCAATAAGGCTTGTGCTGATGCAATATCTTATATTAAATGGAAATCTAATCAAACGGTCAAGAGTCATGCAGAATACGTTGATACTAAAAATATCTGCAAAACTGTCATCACTAAAGCTAAAAAAATGAACAACGAAAATGCAATGAACTAGCTAAATCTGCTTTGGCAGCCGTAAATTTTGGTATTTAGTTAAAGCCATTAGTAAAAATTTTGATACATCTTCATTTCGCCCCTGAGATTTTTGACGGATCTGTAGTTGCATCAAAATCGTGTCTCAATGATTTTGGAAAGATGTGCTTCTAGTAAACTTTCTTCATCATGAAAGTCAGCAAATGTTTAACTTATTCCCAAAAAGGAGATAAGACCGGTGATTCCATACTTGGTCAAACGCCTTTGAGATATTTGAAGCAACTACAACTGTTTCACCGGATTGTTCTAATGTACTATTCCAAACTTGGGTCACATATGAAAGAAGATCACCTGTTGAACGACTCTACCTAAACCCATATTGGTGGTCACTAAGGAGTTTGTTAGTTTCAAGGAACGAGAGCAGTTGCTGATTGATGACTTTTCACATGATTTTAGACAAAATGGAAGTGATGGCAACTGGTCGGTAGTTGGAGGGATCGCATTTTTTTTTGCTAACTTTCATAATGAAAGAAATTCCCCAGAAGACATAGAAATCGAATAAAGCTTAGATAGGACTGGTGCTGGGATACCATCTGAGCCAGTCGCGTTATTTGGATCAAGCCTACTGATGATCGATTCTAGGAGTTTGTACCGAAAAACAATTGGTTTCATAGCGTATGAAAAAAAGTTGACTAGGGGCACATATTTTCCAGAATCATTAAGACACGAGTTTGATGCAAATAAATACACAAAAAGATTGGTATTCTCTACAGAATCAGCAATTACAGGTCCACCAAAGTATATCATGGGGGAAATGAATATGTTCCAAAGTTTTTAATAATGGCTTTAGCTATAGACCAAAACTTACGACTGTCCAAATAAGATGTAACTAGTTCCTTGCATTTTTGTTGTTCAAAAAACTTTTAGCTTTAGTGATAATACTTTCGCAGGTATCTCTATCATCAACGTAGTCTGCATGACTACCACGATTTATTCTTCAGCATAAGCATAAGCCCGATTGAACCAGGATTGGGAATATATAACTCCCTGCCCACGAGGATGACTTAGCGTACTGAAAGAGCAATGTCCTAAGAAGAGGATGACTTAAAATAACATTCACGCCACGTACAGATTGCAAAGTGGTTCTGTAAATCAACTCATTTAGCTGACTTAAAACACCATCATCCCTTCGATGTGGAAGTAATTTAATATTATTAAACTGTCTCGATATTAACAAATAGGAATACCCTGAAACGGTCAACGGCTAACGCTTTGCGTAATTTATTAACGGTTTTATATCTAACTTCATTCGCAGCCTAAAAAGATAACGACTTAATAGAATTCTCAACATTGGAAATTATATTTTCAAAAGGTGGCATTCTTGGCGTTATCGCAAATTTTCCGCCTAGAGAGAGTGCTTTAATAGCATCATCTAAAAAAATATGATCACAATGGTTTATAACTCTTATTTTATTATGATTTTTTATTTTTCACGTTCAGATGAAATGTCAAAATTTATTTAATCATACTATTGGTCTATTTCTAAACCTACAAGAAAAATTAAAGAACATTTGAGGTCACCTAAGGATGTTTCAAACCCATTATCATCTTTCGGAGTCAGTAGTGTATGTTATCTTGTTCTTGTAGAACCACAAAAAGTAGGTAGCTTTGATACAAGACGTAATAAACATATAAGATTTTTTAGATTAGGTCAACCAGTGAATCTACTGTAGCTGGTCATCTCTAAATAGTTTCAATTATGACAATGAATTTGGTATTCTGGAAGTATTGTCAAAACAAGGTCATTATTATTTTCGTCCACAGCGTGAAGCTATTGTGATATATAAACATCCTAATAACTTAAATACACAATAAAAGGTCTTCGTCTAAATAGGTTTTGGCATCCTAAAATTAAGAAGTCACAATGATACGTGTTTCTTTTAATTTTAAGCTTCTGGTATATCTATGTTTTTTGCTGTGACCTTGAGGTAAATGCGTTACCAATTACACGTTAAGTTACCACAGAATTATAGTAACTTAACACATGTAGTTGAAATTGAAATAAAAAATCATGTTAAACGTACTACATTGTGTTTTCACTGTAAAATGGCAATTATGATTATTAACAAAAAACTATTTCTTTGTTAGATTTGACTAGATATTTAATTAGTATGTCAAGTTCTATTTGTGAATGCTTTTATGTAATTAAAGTTATTCATAGCTTTACACTTACATCATAATTTGATTAAATTTTGTTAAGTTTGCTCTTTGATTATGTTGGCTTTCTGATTTGTCATCTTCAAGGTAGTCTAATATTATTTCATGTTATTATGGATCTAGGTTATTCTTTACTATAATTACATTCCATAGTTGGCTTTATACGTTTATCAAACTGTTACACTAACAGAAAACTTATGTTTGCGTTTTCATACTTTTCATATTTCAGAAATTATTATAACATCTTAAACAATTCTTAAAGAATTATTCACAGTACAAATCAATCTAAACCAATTTAAATAACAAATAAAGTTGAAAATTCATTCGGAATAGTAATAATAATGTTTACAAAGTTAACATTACTGGTACTTGGATAGTATGACTCACGGTAACATCACAGAAATCGCAAAAGCTTTGAACACCTACATTTAAAGATAAAATACTTAAGGACACTTAAACGAATCACGCTTTAAAAAAGGCAGCACTATACACGTACATGTACCTTTACGAAAATTTAGTTTCGTATGTAATTGCTTACGTGCATGAGCTTTTACAACTAAAATTATATAGTTTTCAATAAATATGCATTTGTAAAATTGTATTCCCTTTTTGGAAACAGTTAATTGAATAAAACCTTGATTATCAACTAGGTTTAAAAATATTGTTATCTACAATAGCTAGTTATTTATATTTTCATTTAATTCACGATATAATTCATATTTGACTATAGATAATTATCTACGACATGATTATAATTAATCAAATGTGCTGTTTAGAATGTTTATGCAGAAATTATTATTTATGAAAGGTTTAATATGATTTTATTGCAACCAGTAAGAGACTAAAATTTCTGAGTAGTCATTTGAATGTTTATTGAATAAACAACTAACTCTCAATAATAGTACACATTTTTTCCTTCCCTCAGGTGCGTCTACCTAGCTGGTTCCGGAGACACAGCAGCCTATATTGCTTATTGTCTTCTCCCTAGTGGTTTTTTACACCCAGTCCGTGATTTTAATGCCCAGTAGCAGACCGCACAAGTCACTCGCAGAATGTGTGTTCCCGTTCTATTTTTGAGTGCCCGAAAATCCGCGTCTTTCAGCAGCCAGTGAGTCACAGTCACATATGATGTGTGTAGCTATTTCTGGTTCCTCACCGCAAAATCTACATGTGGGGTATCCATTAAATTTCTTGATCTTCCTTAAATGGTCCTTAACAGGCGCATGTCCTATCAGGAGGCTGGTAAGGATCCTAAGCTGTGCACTATTTAGCGTGAGCAGTTCTGTGGTTCTTTTTACGCAAGGTTCGTTTATGCAACTTTATGTGTTAGCCCTGGGCTGTTTATCCTGTATGCTACCTTTTCGTTTCCTTCGATTCCACAATGGCCCTAGACCTATACAAGAGTTATCTTGTTCACCTCTGCCAGGCAGTCGAGTTCTTCGTAACATTTCCAGACCAGTTTAGATGAGGCCTTAAAGCTTGGTAGTGCTTTTAGGGACGCCTGGCTGTCAGGTAAGATATAGAAACGTCTTCCATTGTAGACCCTTCCATTGTTTTCCCGCGCACATTGACGTATCGTATTAATTTCCCTTTGGAAGACGGTGGCGTGCCTGCCAAGAGGGATAATGATATATTGCCTTGGCTTCACAACGTGTATGCCCGCTCCAACATCCGTCTCGGTTTTTGAACCGCCCGTGTACCAGATTAGACTGCCAGGTGGAATTTGTGTCCCTGTTCATTTCACTCTGTTCGATCCTGAATTATTAGCTCGAAGAGTGTGGCAACGAGATGTTTTGGCGTCATATTGTCCATTCTCATATCAAGTACGGGGCCTCCAATGCTGTCAATTAACCTCGTATGCTTTGTGTCTGTACATAGTTTGTACTGTGTATTCTGCAATCTGTATAGCTCCAATCTGGCCTCCCCCTTAATCACCAGTTCAAGAGGAGGGAGGTTCGATAGAGTCTCCATTTCAGTGGTAGGCGTGGTTCTCATTGCCCCCGTAATGCCTAAAAAGGCAAGTTTTTGTATCTTGTCTAGTTTCAGTTTGTCGGTTTCTTGCTTCACCGTTGACCACCACACCAAAGCCACATACCTTATTGCCGTTTTGACTACCCTTTTATATAGCCAGTGCACCATATTTGGTCTCAGACCCCATGTTTTGTCATAAGTGCGCCTAACTACCACAAGGGTAATTTCCGCTTTTCTGATAATTCTCTCAATCTGTTGGTACCAGGAAAGCTTGGAGTCTAGAAAGACTCCCAAGTACTTTACCTCTCCCGACATATGTATTACTTCACCGCTAATAACGAGCGGTCCTAAGTGTTCTAAGTTCCTCCTTTGTGTGAAGAGTACTATGGTAGTTTTTTGTGGACTGGCTTTTAGGCCTTCCCTCTCTATCCATCTAGTTGTTACTGTCAAACCCCTTTGCATGTGCTCTCTGGCTGTACTGAAAAATCTCTCTTCTTCTAGGATTACTAAATCATCCGCGTATCCTAGAGGTAAGAATCCTTCGTTATTGAGGTCCACTAGCAGCCCGTCCATGGTAAGGTTCCACAGTAGGGGAGGTAAAGGTCCGCCCTGTAGGCATCCTCCTGCCACCCGGACTGTCAAAGTCTCGTTTAGCAGCGAAATGTACACCACGCTACCCCTTAACATGCAGTATATACACCTGGAGCCTAGATTTCTTCTGGCTGTGGAAATAGAGTTGAATGACGTATTATAGAAGGCTCCTTCTACGTCCAGGAATGCCCCCAGAAGTATTTCTTTGTTTTACAGCGTTTTTTCCACTCTCTTGATCAGGGAGTGGAGCGCTGTTTCGGTTGATGAGCCTGCTCTGAAGGCTAATTGATCTCGGTGGAGTGGTCTGGTTACCAGCACCCTGATATTCCTATCGAGCAGTTTTTCCATTGTCTTAAGTATAAAGTACTAATTGGCCTATACGCCTTTATCTGCGAATACCTGGTCCGACCAAGCTTGGGTATAAAAATCACCCTGATTAGTTAGTGAAATTGTATTTATTGACGTAATGACTTTCCATGAACGTCATTCACACAATGTTGATGTATGGTCAAGGTCAAATTACTTTTTGTACTAGGAGAAAAAGTAAATTATAGTTGCCATGGAGACACTGAAATCAGCCACTTTTGGTACGAAATACTGTCACAATATAGCGTCTTATTTAGGCGATTGGAGAACAAGTACATTTCGTGCACAGTTCCTTTGCTTCGATAATACTGGCTAAGGATGCATTCGGGAGAAAATTTGCACGACTGCGAAGCAAAAACAAGCGCTCATGCATCCCGTTAGCCAGTATTATCGGCAAGTCACTATGCGTTTAATATATTACTGTTGATAATTTATAACTAAACATTTACAGAATTTCTTCACAAGTCGAAGTTCGTGCGGAGGAATCGTTTGTAGTATAAATAATTTTTAACTTAACACATCCATTAAGCAAACTAACTTGTTAAAATTACTACAATTAGATATAACTCTAACCAAAACGAAAGAGATGAGAAGAATAAATAATTTAACAAGCATCCTGTCTTAGTAATTATAAACACAAAGAATTAAAAAATGAAAAAAGTTTAGAAAATGAGGGACATATTGTTATAGTATTTTACATTATTAGCATGATAGATTTTTACTGTCGAGAGGAAAAGCCTAGCGAGAGCGACCCGCTAGACGAGCCTGTAATTTCCTCGAGCCAGTAAAAACTGTCACGTTGCGTATGATGTAATGCGTTATCACGATCACGAGCGATCGCAGCGGCCGAGCGTCGTAATATAAGCGATTGCCTAATAGATATTACCACTCGTCAGTTTTTATAACCATAGTAACCATGCCTACTTAATTTTGAAAACAACGTTCATTTAATTTTAATAACAAAAAAATTTCGTTTGCATATATCATTTTTTAGTATGAAATAAAATTATTTATCTATCACGGGAGTTATGTATGTTAATAACCTCGGGCAACTTAACAATCCGTTGCCCTCGGTAATTAAAATACCCATAACTCCCTTGAGATATAAATAACTGTTACTACTTAAACACGATTTTAATCAAGATTTAAAAACTTTAATGATTACACACATCTTTCACTTTAGGTGCCGTAGAAGTCATTTTTAATCTTGCAAACGTGTTGGTATGCTTTTATTATATATATATATATATATATATATATATATATATATATATATATATATATATATATATATATATTATATATATATATATATATATGCCAATTTCAAAAATATAAATAGATACCGAAGAAAGTGTTATTCCTCTAAAAATCTTACGGCAAGACTGTCTTAGGTACGCTGACCATTATTCACAATTTTGCTACAATAATGATTTACAAAGAAAGATCACTGATATTCCTATTATGGAATTGAACTACTTGTGTTTTAAGTTTTGAGTTAAAATGTAACCCCAAATTGCTTAGGTTATTACTAATATTGGCTAGTGTTTGTACAGTACTGCTGCTGATTTAGTTGGGAGACAACTATAGAACTATCATCAGTATGTAACGTAAAGTGTAATTCAAATAAAGTTGGTATGACTCATCGATGTAAAACTCTGCAATAAAATTACATATTTTTATTTCTCTCTCTCTCTACTACATGTATTAGGGAGGGATGGCCATAAAAATATAAATCTGCTATAAAATTTATACTAGCGCACTAAAATGTGTGTCGTGATTAAGAAGCAGCATCTGTCACTGCTGACATTTTCTGAAAGTATTGTTTATGCGTTGTTGCTTTACTTTTTATAAAAAAACATTTTTTTTCGAAAATGTACTTGTACAGTGAATTATCGGTAATTTGGTAACATTTCTACATAATTTATATAAAATTTACAAAATTTTAGATATGCTACGTAATAAGCACCTTAAATCTCAAGCGCAGCTCGTAGTTATTAACGTACTTAATTATTTTGAACTGGAAGTGACAATCAAGGGGCACTCGTTCCATTTGAATCTGTTATGCTGGTATGTAGTACATTATTGTGTAAAATATGATACTTGGAAGGACTATTTTTAGCGCACGTCTGAAGCATGTGGTGTTGGTATAAATGCAGTTAGTGCAATAAAAAAAGGGTTACAAGAGCATATGAAGTAAGTAAACCTGCACAGATTCCATCTAAGCGAAGAAAACGTAAGGCCACCGAAGTTGATGACTATGTGCAGGATGCTAAAAGGAGAAAAAATTATGAAATGCATTCAAAATGTAAATACGAACATGCAAGACATGTCTAGTACTATACCTGTTTTTGTAGGTAAACATGTTACGCTGGCATTATTACAGAAAGAATTAAGCAATAGTACAGTACTCAATTTCAGTAGATCAAGTTTAAGACGTCTCTTACATTCAATTCGCTTTTCATCGAAAGTAGAAGATGGTAGGAGAAGTTTACTGGAACAGTCACATATTGCTGCCAATCGTGTACGATTATTAAGAGAATATTACAAAAATAAACAAGAAAAAATATGAAATCCTGTATTCTTAGATGAAACTTGGATTTTCAGTCGAGGATCGCACAAAATATGCTGTCGTGAAAAAGCTAACGAAAGCGTGAAGAAGAAGCCAATGGGTGAAGGAAAAAGGGTTGTTGTAATTTAGTTATTACATTGTAATTCCTAATAAAATTAACTGCGTTTTTTAGATTTATAGTTGTTCATGCAGGTAATGAAGATGGATTTATTTCCAAGCTTCACTTTTGTTTTCTACAAAGCCACACAGTGCAGACTATCATGGAAATATGTGTGCGGAGTTGTTTACAAAATGGTTTGAAAATAATTTAATTGCAAACTTATATGAACTATCTTCAATTGTAATGGACAATGCTAGTTATCATTTCAAACTTTTAGAAAAAATTCCAAATAATTCAACTAAGAAGGAGAAGAATGAATTTTCTATTAAAGCACAACATAGCTTACGAACCTAGCACGTTTTGTGAAGATTAGTTCTTTTTACTTCACTAATACCAAATAATAATTAAGTCCGTAAATTAAATAATTATGCACCGTTGAATATTGATAAGAAGAAAATTTAAAGATAGCCGTTAATTGTAAATAGAAAATTTTCTTTGTTTCAAAATTAAAACTTTTCAAGTACTATAAACAACCGTTAATATAAATGAAAGTTTTCTTTTTGTTATTCCGAAATTAAGTTGTAATACAGTCTATATTCAAACACACATGTTCAATGGAAAATTACATTGAAAACCTTTGATATTAATATTAGAGATGATAAGAAACCAAAGCAGTCAAATAGACTTTCAAATCCGATCAATCTAATTAAGAGAGTTAAATTAAAATAAACAAGTAATAATTAACACCGTCCTCATAAATTAGTTAATTTAGTTAGCAAAAATTGCATTGTTAAATAGCAGTTTTGATATAAATAAGTAAAGTTAAATCTGAAATACTTTCTATGAATTCCAACTACAAAAGTATGTATCTAATCTTTTACTATTGTGTAAAATTTTTAATATTTTAAATAGCGCGAACACTGATATAGATGTGTCAAACAGTAATCAGCTTCTGGAATTGCGTGATTTTGAGTTGATAGAAGTGTTTCTAATTACTAATTAAACCGTTAGATAGAATAAGTACATTTAAAACCTTTGATTTAATATTAGAAACTAGAACCAAAGTAGTCATAGATTTAAATGATCAATCGCTTTAGTTAGTTTTACAAATAATCAGTTTTAATCACCGTTGAAATAAATACTAGCTCGTTGATTGATTAGCAAACAAGATTGTTAACAGCTAAGTCTGCCTCATCGTTAGAATTATGAAATACTTTCATGAATTTCCCCAACTCTTAAGTATGTATCGTAAATCTATATTACTAGTTAGTGCTTTCACAAAATTTTATCTTTCCTACATAGCTCGACCTGGACTATTAGTCGAAACATTGCAATCAGCTTCTGAAATTGATTTTAGAGTTCGATAGACCTAGTTGATTTCGTTTACGATTAAACCGTTAGACAAATAAGTTACTTTGTGCTTAATCGTGCACCGTTCTTGAATAACCCGTAATTAATGAGAGTTTCAGTTGATAAACTCACGTAGATTTAATATTTATTAAGAATCATTCATTTTCATCCATCATTGGTAGAATTTGAATTTTGTTTGATCTTAAGGGACCTGTGACCTTTGTCTACCGTATACCGCTACATTTCATCCGTATGAATTAAGTTTGTAGGATACATCTTCGAACCAGTGAGGATTAACCCTAGCAAAAGTTACTCTTCCACCTGTGTAACCGTAGGTAATGCCGATTTGGAAACCGCACAAGTTCAGGATTAAGATCCAAATTACATCCGACCATGGTGCAAGTAGTTAATGCTTTGCGAATGTGGACGTCTGAATCCGATGATTAACATGCCTTCAACCCCTGTGAGAATGTAACCCGTTATCACGTTTACCGTCCAGGAGTTGGCAACTTGCAATTATATCTTTAACATACCGCTTGAGTTTATGAAGTATGAATTAGTGATAAATATATTTCCAAACGAGTCTTAATTTTTGATTTGGACTTCGTTAAGGGCAAGCTTCACTTGCCAGCACCGAAAACCCATTACAGTTTAAAAAAGAATTACTCGAATTAGTTGCAGATAATGCGATACCTAAGGTGTAGGAAATAAATAAAATAGCACACAAGTGTGGACACAGAGTATTACGGTTACCACCACCTCACTATTTAATCTAATTGAACTGCAAAGAACACTACTACAAGGATGTAGGAAATTAAATTCCAAATTTAACGGTGACCATGTAAAGTAATATAGATGGAATCCTTGGAACGAATTGATTGGACATATTGACAGAAATGCATTAAACATGCCGAAGTGTCTGTGTTAGAGTGATGCGAAATTGAAAAACATTTTGAGGTTGTGCAACCATTAATTATATCTGTTAACGATTCCACTTCTGCAGCTTCGAAAGACCTCTGCTAACTTCGTAGCACTCGAAAAACCGCGTAATTTTCGCATTTTTTTTTTGTTTTTTCACTATAACAACTAAACTATGCGTTTTTAATAAAACATGTTTTTTCGTCTTTAAAGTAGATTACATTAGCTAAAATTGGAATCCAGAACCACCTCTATAGGTACAATAGTTACCAAGATACAGCCCTGCAAAAATTGGCAATTTTTTCCAAAAAAAGTGAAATGTTAAGAGTTGGTCAACTTTCGACCCCGAAATCGGGGAAAATACTCATGTTACGGGTAAAGTCATAGGGGGATAAAGCAAATGCAATTAATTTTAATTTCAGCACAAAACGATGTCTGTAGGCCCGATAGTTCCCTCACAATGCTAATAAATTAAAAAAATGTGGAAACTGCATTTTTCGGAAATTTGCTCTGTTGAGTTCTCACGACGGTTTGAGGGTAGTTTGAAAGGAAAACCCCTTCTTGCACCCACATTATAGAAATTTTAGAAGGGAGGGGGTGCCACTTCGTGCATCATTGTTATTTGAATGAGCTCCTGATCTGCCTTCTTCATTGAGTTGCATCTTTTTCCACTCCCAATCACATCTGAACTTGGTGGTAAGTTCGGTAGGCGTAGAATGTTGCACCATCTTCCGTTGGAAGCAAACGAGGGAGGTCAACCTTAGCCGAGGCGGCTGTTTTCACATTAAATTTATAGCGCTGGCTCTGAAGGGTATCCTCGGTGTAGCTCCTCCATACAGAGCTACTAGGCACTTCGCTCCGGCATCTGAGGTGGCTTGGTGGGTTGAAGTAGGTTGAAGGAATACTTCAGCTGTGGTGATGAGTTGAGGGTATTTCTGGATGGCCCTCCACAGTTCTCACACCCGAAAGGGGCAGTGGTGGTGTCCCACTCAGTGAAGGCCTGGAGAAAATCAAAACAATAAAACAAACCGTGGATACTATACTCAGTAGGAGTTTATTATGGTAACCTAGCTTGGTAGCGAAATACAACTAAAGCATCAGCAGTGCAACTTTTAAAAATTCACAGAAAATATAAATGCAAAGATAAAGTCATGTTATTGGTATGAAACTGATCACAAAAAACATACTGGTTTTTTAACGAATCGTCAATTTTTTTTCAAAACATTGCTTTTTATGGCTAAAAAAATGTTTTTTGAGCGCCATTTTCTAATATGACTGCCATATCACAAGTTTTCTTTCGACGACTTTTAGTATGTTATTCCGGAAGTATGATTCAATATACACACCAAGTCGACTTTTTTAAGGTAATGGAGAAGTTTTGATTTAAAATACGTCGACTGGGGCTTGAATCTCGATGGTGCAGTTGGTTGATACGGTACTCTAGCAAAGTACAGGCCGTAGGTTAAAATCCTACTCGAGATAAACTTTTTATTTATGTATTTAATAAAATTAAAAATAATTTTTAATTACATATTTACCGTTGAACTTATTCGTTCATAACAAAACATATAATAAATTTGATTTAAAATGATTACACTATTAGTCAAATCACCTTCAAACTGCCGTGAGCAACTGATCAAATTTGCGAAAAATGCAGTTTTCCCATTTTTTTTTAATTTATTAGCATTGTGAGGAAACTATGGAGCCTACAGACGTCGTTCTGTGCTTAAATTAAAGCTAATTACATTCGCTGCAACATCTTTTCCTATGACTTTACCAGTAAAATGAGTATTTTCCCCGATTTTGGGGTCGAAAGTTGACCAACTCCTTACATTTCACTTTCTTGGAAAAAATTGCCAATCTTTTGAGGGCTGCATCTTGGTAACTATTGTACGTACAGAGCTATAGTGCGAGTCACACCGAGAATGCAGTGTGGCGGGGTATATGCAATGTATTTGTAATGGAAGCCGGCACACTGTGTTGCCGGTTGTCCGATGGCTGTGTCAGGGTCGGCTCTGAAGTTATTATACAGTGCCGCTTTTTTATTTTTTGCGAACGATACGTAAGAGTAAACTGCCCTTATTTTTGAAAAAATCGGAAAATTTTAGTTGAAAAAATCACTCAAAATTCTCAAATATGAATTTTCTAGACGATCTAAATATCATTAAACAATTGTATTAATTAGAAAGTTACTTACAATGCATTTACGTCATTTCAAACCAAACTTATGCGGGAAGATATCTTAATGAGTTTTTAATGTAACTGAAAAGTAAACAAACAACCCTAAATATAATACTGATTTTCAGTCTTGTTTGTGACTTATTACCGGTAAGATGGAATTTAAGAAATTCAAACGCGGACAAATGCTCCATGCGAGTGCGAAAATTATAATTTTCAATATCATTTGTCATTTAGTGAATGATGAAAAATTGAGTTTGACTGCAGCGGTGAGTCGTGCTTCCAAAATGAGTGGGGTCAGTGAAAAAACAGTTTTCACAATCAAGAAGGAGGAAGAGCAAAACAATGGTGAATTAAAATCTCCTGCAGCAAGAAAAAAGCGGGTAAGTCAGTCAGTCAAATACGATGAGGGTTTTAAGAGCTTATTAAGAAGAA
Source organism: Vesta saturnalis (assembly GCA_036346205.1). Lineage (NCBI taxonomy): Eukaryota > Metazoa > Arthropoda > Insecta > Coleoptera > Lampyridae > Vesta > Vesta saturnalis. The sequence continues at coordinate 2,266,204 of JARFJB010000627.1, read as the reverse complement.
TTGTGCACAATGTTTATTTTTTCTTATATTAACTTTGCCTGAAATAATTCTTTTGTAATTTTGAAATTTATTGTTTATTAATTGTTAATTAATGAAAACATAGTAAACGTCGGGTGTAAATAGTGTAAAAAGTGTAAATATTTTATTTGTTTATAAATGTACAATTAATTCTGTTTATTTTTTCTTATATTAACTTTGCCTGAAATAATTCTTTTGTAATTTTGAAATTTATTGTTTATTATTATTAATTATTGAAAACATTTAAACAAAGGCGAAGGTATAAACATCATCAAACTTCCAACAAGTTTTTAGCGAATCTGTGTGAGCGGCGAAATTTGCCTGAGACCGGACTTGAGGTTTAACCGATCCCAGCATAACGACAACTGACAACGGTGTGCTCCATAAGACTCCACACTGCATTCTCAGTGTGACTTTCACTATAGTTTTGATCTCAAATTTTAGAAAATGTAATCTTACCTTAAAAACGTAAATAACATGTTTTATGAAAAACGCATTGTTTAGGAAATATAGTGAAAAAACAAAAAAAAAAGCGAAAATTACGCGGTTTTTCGAGTGCTACGAAGTTAGCACAGCTCTTTCGAAGCTGCAAACTTGGATATACACTACTGGTAGTGGTCCTAACACCATATTAAAAAAATTAGCACTAGCCGTTATTTGCGATTTTAGCGAGTTCTAGTGCACCATTTGACTGGCTTAATAAAAAACATTCAATAATTTTCAAATTTTTTGACATTTTATGGAAATTTTGTGGAGACGTATGCCAATAAAAATATTAACTAAAAGATACTTTGCTGATTAAATAAAGACTTACGTCGCCTAAATCTTACATCGAATAATTTTTAGAATTTAGAATTTGAATCAAACTATGTCTGTCTTCACCTAAGACTAGGCTGATATTATTGATGTATAATATAAATGAAACTGGTCCCAGAACGTATTATTGTGGGATAGCTATTAAGGCAGACTGTTTTATATTTTTTGTTAAAGAGGCGTTTTGATACCAGTTACTAAGAAATGATATGCACTTGTGGGAAATCTTTCTTATATTATACATACTGCGGAGAATACTTACGAGCTTGGTGTAAATGACCCATTCGAATCCCCTATTTAAATCGCACAATATGCCAGTAAGGCACCCTTCTACCTCAATACCCTCCATCAAAGAACTATAGAAGCCATGTAATGAAGTAATTGTAAGTTTATTAGTACGAAAACCGTGATGATTTGTTCTGAGAATATTGAACTTTTTAATGAAGCTACTAAAGAGATCTAAAAAATCATATTGTAAAACTTTCGATAAGCTATCAGATACTGGTCTATAATTACTGAATGGAGCGGGGTCGTCTTTTTTAAAAATTGCCACTACCTTTCCTGTCTTCCAATTTTTAGTGTAATTACCTGTCACAAAGGATAAGTTTCAAACGACATATGACAACTTTTTACTAAATTAGTTGGAGCTTCAGCAAAAAATTTGTTCAACTCATTCACCTCTGTTTTTATTGTAGCTATGTTTGATTCAGTACTTCTATTTGTTGACAAAGAGACTGTCCTCCACAGTTCTCGACTATAATTTTCGGAATTTATAATTTTATTTTCATAGTAGGTTTTTTTTTTGTAAAATTAATTAACTTCTTTTGGTTTGTTTCAGCTTGTTCATAAAATGGAATTAATTTCGTATAAGAATTTTTTAAGATGAAAATGTGTTTAAGAAGTAAATCAGATTTTGTGACATTACGATTTATCTATCTAATTTTCCGCTTATTTATGGAATATTTACATTTTGCGAGATTAACATCAAAGTGGTAGAATAATACGTTGTAAAAGCAATTAAATGACTTATTGAAATCGTTTTCTTGGTTCACACATATGTTCAATTCTCCTTAAGGAATGTTACCCATTATAAAATTCCTCCTAATAGTCCTAATAGAAGTGAGTACATTATTATGTGAATGGTAAGATAAAAATACAGCCAGCTCCTCAAACAACTCTAGTCATTATCTAATACACAGCATGTACCGCTGTTTTTCAATTTTTTGAAAATTTGCAGGATGTATTTGTTACACGTGTAGGTAATTTTAACTAGACAGAGTGTTGCATAATATTTTAAAAGAGCTGTGTTTGTATCTATTAAAATTGTAATCACCTAAAAGTAAAATATTTAGTGAAGTATTGCATAATTTCTCCAAAATTCCACTTAAGTTACTAAAAATATGCTTTGGTCTCCATGAGGTGTATAACAATTCAAAAGTAAGAATTTTGTATTGTTTACCTTAAGTGAAATGGCAAATTTCAAAATACTATTCCATGCAGTAATTACTAAAGCTAAGAGGAGATGAATATATAGAATTTTTTTGCATATACCTAAACCACCGCACGTACGTGATTTTCTGCAATAAAAATCTGTTGGATCATATATGCATCAATAATGAAGCTGCATAGACAGTTTTCCTTAATTCCTGTTTCAACTAAAGATATAAAACATAAATTTAAAAAAATATTAATTTTAATTTGAAGTAAATTTATTTTTGCTATGTTAATAGTATTTATATTTAATACTAATAGATCAAGTTAAACAATTTTGTTTCTTGTATTTTCTCACTAATTTATTTTCCAATATTAGTAAAATATTTGATATATTCATCTGCTATTTTAGCACATTGGTTATTTTGCAGTGTACGTTTATTTTTTGGTAAGATCTGCGTAATAGTGTCTTTGTCAGCACAATCAATTGCTTCATTTATAGCTTACCATGACTACTTCTGATTTATCCCGCATTCTAAAGTAAAGTATGTTAGTTTGGCTGCGTTTATAGTTGATTCCAAATTATTTCTATATTTAAAAAAAATTAATTAGTATTTAAAGACTGTTTGTGTACCTTAGCCACCATTTTATATCTGTTAGGTTCGATGTTATTAAATTTATTGTTAAATTTGGTATTGTGCTTTATGCGGCAATTGTCATGATATATAATTTATTATAAAATAGATAAAAAATTCTCTTTGTACCTTCTTCCAGCAAGGATTTATCATATGTTTCATACCTAAATCTACACCAGAGTTGCTCTCGATCAAACGCTATTAATAAAACTGAATTATGATTTAGTCATTATTATCATTAATATAGTTTTACCTCTACTTAATTATAGAGTAGATATTATTGCATACTTATCAGTCATAAGTAGACCTCGGATTTCTAAGCACAAATAATTCCCGAAATAATCATTCAATATACATTTTAAAATTGTTAAAATAAGCATTAAAAAAGCATTTATAAGCACAAATAAACGTTTATATGCAACAATAAGCATTCCTTATGCACCAATAAAAAATTGCGTTAGATACTTACTTCTTTGTTGCAAACATTACAAAATATGACGTCACCATCAGATGAAAAGCAGTCGTAGTCTTTTAACCACTGTTTAATTAGCACACTTTTTGGAAGTTTATCCTTTCCCATTTTTGTTTTTTTAATAACCGAAAGTTATAGTTTAATTATCTAGTAATCAGTTGAATTTAATTAGAATTAATTTCATTTGCTGTTACAAAGTGCATTGAAGGAGCAAGTAGTCACTACCGAATGTATATGAAAATTCAAACTGAGAATGTTTTTGAAGTAGAAGGGATAGAAAACCACATGTTTTAGGGCTGCTTGACCATTCGGCACCTACAAAGCACGAGGCGATCACGCGCTGTACACTTGTTTACGCTGCTGACTCTTGGTTTTGAATATACTTGAGTTGTAAACAAACATCTGTGCCTACTTAAAATACACAATTCTCGAAAATCTTAACAAGTACGCCGTCGGCTTACGACATAGTTAATCTCTAGAGTGGTAGCTTATTGTATCTGTCGTGTTTATTTAAAAACATTACAAAAACGCATTGTTGAAGAGATTTTAAAATAGACAAGCTCAAATTTTAAATATAAGTTCAAACGTAAAAATCCCCGAGCAGAAAATAAGCACAAATAAGCACGTTTTACATAAATAAGCACTTAAACACCAAAATAAGCAGAATAAGTATAACTAATACACACAAATAAGCATTTGCTTAGAAATCCGAGGTCTAGTCATAAGTAACCGTATATTACAAATTGAAGGAAATAACACAGGCTTTTCAAGAAAATATGGTCCAAACAAAAATCTCCTGTAGATGAGTGCCTTGTAGGGTCGTATTGTATAATCAATTACACCGTGTTCCGATGAAACCTCTACTATCAAAGTAAAAAGTTTAGTCACTTCATTATTTTATGAAATTGGTGGGGCCGGTTTGACTAAGATTTTTTCTATTTAACAATTGATACATTGTTGTTAAAATATGTAAATTCTAAGTATTTAATTGTCGCAGTTTTAAAACTGTTGAACTTTAATTACAAAAAGGGACCATAAATTGTATCATTTTTCAACACGCTCAACATTAAACCTTCATAAATATTTTATTTTCCAATGCAATCAATAAAATTCGAAAATTAGATAGTTAGATTCTTTCTGAACCTATTACCAAAAAAAAAAATTGTAACAAATTGTTTTCATTTCCTTGTAAATATGTTCGTGATTACACGATAATGGTTTTAAAAAATGTGCTGTTATTGAATAAGGATGGCAAACCATAACCGTTTTTAATCTAGGAGAGGCGGCATGTACTATAGCGCGTGAACGAAAAATTTGTGCACATATTTGTACCTTCAATCTAAGTCAATATATTATATCTGTGAGTATATATATATATATATATATATATATATATATATATATATATATATATATATATATATATATATATATATATATATATATATATATATATATATATATATATATATACAGGGTCCGCCTTTGGAGCTGATCCTATGAGTATCTGCTAAACCAAACTTACTATAATTTTTAAAATTTAGTGACAAGGTAATGATATAAAATATTTTCACGTTCGTACCACTTCCGGTTGTACCGGAAGTCGGTATAGTCGCGCTTATTTTAAATGGAACGCCCGGTATATTAATACATTTTTGGATTCTATGTCGAATTTTAAGGTAAGTTTGTTAAATAAACTAGATACGAAATTTCAGTCGTTTTAAAAAAACCATTTTTCTAAAAAAATTGATAGATGCGGTCTTAGTAGTAACTCGTTAATTGTTCTGTTCCCGTCAAACAATTTGAATAAAAGGTGTTGTAGACAAAGGTTTATTGCAACAGTCAGCAAAAAATTACATTTGTATTTTTCATAAAAATAAAATTATGAATGTCTAAACTTGACTATCAAAAAATGCAAGTTACTCAAAAAAAATCAAATAGAAACCCCTATTTTTTATTACTCACATCGATTTAACGTCAAAAATTAAGGTAACTTTGTTTAAAACTTTATTTGCCTAAACGTAACAGTTTCATACTTATTATCAAAAAGTCCCAATTTTAAAATTTGAGATAAAAATGAGCTACATACTTAAATCTAGTATTCCTTGTTCGTGGTCACCATGGAAACCAAATAATTAGAATTGAAATAAAGAAAAATATTTGAAAAAGTTACTGCAAAAATTATAAAAATTGATAATTTTGTGATTCAAAAGTCATTTTTGCCAAATAGAAATTTTCTAAGTCATTTTTTTCAAATTCGATATACAACATAAGTGTAAAAATTTAATACTTTATGAGTAAATCGAAAAAACTACTTTTTACTGCGGAGGTAATACATACTTATCAGCGCATCATTACACGATAAAGATGCTTATTTATTTTGTTTTTCTTTTGTAGTCAATAATTTAATAAAATTGTTGACAGTTTGTTTTTCTTGATGAAATGGCTCGACTTGAATATTCTAATACAGGTTATTTGAATTTAATTTTAATTCACGGAGAATGTCATAGAGTTGTAAAACGAACAGTAAGAACATTTATCGAACGCTATCCTGAGCGCCCCCGACCATCAGCAGATACAATAACACGTGTGGTTCAAAATTTGGAACAGTTTGGCACATTTAAACACTCTGCGCCTCGCAAAAAAACTGCTATTGATAACGAACAGAATGAAGTTATAACTTTAGGGTATTTCCGTGCCTATCCTTGTAATTACATAAACGATGCGAAAACAGATATTGGCTTAACACCAACAACTATCAGAAGAATTCTTAAGAAACATAAGTTTAGACCATACTGTTTACAATTAGTTCAACATTTGAAAGAAGCGGATTTCTTGAAACGTATCGAACTTTTTGAAACAATTTTGCTCAAAATACAAGAATTTCCTAATTTTTTGACTAATATCATATGGACGGACGAATCTAAATTTACGAAAAATGGCATATTTAATCGCCGAAACTCGCATTACTGGAATAACGAAAATAGCAATCCAATTCGCGAATGCCATTTTCAGGAAATTTGGAATTTTAACGTATTTTGTGCTATTCGGAATAACGAAATCTTTGACATGTATTTTTACAACGAAAATTTGAGAGGTTTAAAATAGTTAATTGTTGCGATTTATGATTACAAATTTAATTTCTAGGAGAAAATTATCTTGAGATATTAAACACTCGAATTCAACCCCGATTAAATCTAGAAAGGGAAAATTTATGGTACCAACAAGACGGTGCGCCCCCTTACAACACCAACGCAGTTTCCATGAAACTTTATGAAATTTTTGAATATCGTTGGTTTGTCAATAATGGTCCCTTTCCATGGCCACCTAGGTCACCTGATCTTACGCCAATGGATTTTTATCTTTGGGGTCGAATTAAGAATACTATTTATGCTACACCACTAACGACTAAAGAAGATTGCTTTGCAAGAGTGCAAAATACCTTCGATTCTCTTTCTCCACAAGAAATTCAAAGGGCTACAAATGAAGCTGTTATAAGACGGGTTTAACAATGTCTTGCGTCTAACGGGCAACATTTTGAACATTTATTGCAAATTAATTTACATTTGATCACGAGCAAGAAATACTAAATAAGCGACTTTATTGTGTAAGAATGCACTGATAAGTATGTAGTTACTACCCCCGCAGTAAAAAGTAGTTTTTTTCGATTTAAAGTATTAAATTTTTACACTTATGTTGTATATCGAATTTGAAAAAAATGACTTAAAAAATTTCTATTTGGCAAAAATGAATTTTGAATCTCAAAATTATCAATTTTTATAATTTTTTGCAGTAACTTTTTCAAATATTTTTCTTTATTTCAATTCTTAATTATTTGGTTTCCATGGTGACCACGATCAAGGAATACTAGATTTAAGTATGTAGCCCATTTTTATCACAAATTTTAAAATTGGGACTTTTTTGATAATAAGTATGAAACTGTTACGTTTAGGCAAATAAAGTTTTAAACAAACTTACCTTAATTTTTGACATTAAATCGATCTGAGTAATAAAAAATATTAAATCGATACATTTGTTAGGTAACAGATAGTTCATAAAGGTTTTTATTTATACTTCTGATATTTACGTGAAATATATTGAAATACATTTTCATGCAATAGTATGTTGAACAACAAGTGTTACAATGAATGTTATTGTAATATGACATAAGTAACGAAGTCACAATGTACAGGGCATTGTGGTACGCGTATTTCATACTATTGTTCTATTTCGGAGCTCAAATTTAATTTAAATTTCATTTAGTTAATCGATTAGTAGCATTGTAAAAATTTATGCGCAACATATTACTAAAATATAATCTAAACTCTGCATTAGGACCTCAGATATTAATATAAACAATAATAATAAAATCAATTTTTCTATTTCGGCGATACAATGAGAATTTTGTGCATTCTCATTGTACCATCGAAATAGAAAAATTGATTTTATTTCATTAGGTTCCGAAGCACATATAACTTTAGAGTCTGTTTGGGTCATCTTTATCGTTGATGTACATTACGGCTTGGCTGTTGTCATCCCATGACCTTGTATGTCTAGAGCAGCCTTACCAAAGTCCAATAACCATTCTTCTTTATGTTTTCTTAGAAAAAATTTAGCCAGTATTGATTTGACACTGCCTTTCTGTTTGGTTGGCAATCAATGGGACCGAACGATATCTTTATAACGTGTAGTTATGTGCCTAGTAACACAGTGTTAAAAATAGCTTCAATTGATTCATTTGGTGTTTCAGGAATTCCTATTTTGAATGTTGGGGAAATTTCATGTGAATCATTTCTTCCATATTATTGTCAATAGCTTGCAGGTAGAGGTAAGTGAGCGGATTTGTTTGGTTCAGGTTACATTTTTTTTCGCGTAAAAAAGTACATGTTTGAAACCCGAACACTGAATCATTTTGTCATTGCTGTCCAGAGTTGTAAGCAGCATCCATATAAGACTGCATTTTAATTAGATTAGATAAACGTTAGAACACTGATCGGAATAGTTCAGTTCAATTAGGTCGGCACCAACTGAACTGCATATATTCTTTACTTATCACTGGTTTCACGCAGTAACTTTAAATGCCAATGAAAAAGGCAGATATTAGATTTTGATAGCACTAATATTAATATCTATAAAGCGTGAGGGGTACTACACTCCATACTTTTGCAATTTGCGAGTTTAATTCAGCAACATAAACATATATCAAAAGTTTACTTTCACTGTTTTGCACTACATTAATCAATGAAATTTGTTTTAAATCTTTCCTTTATCTGCATGTAATAAAAATTTCCATAATCTTAGCAAATAAATATAACTAAACTCGTTCTCGGAAACGTATTTTAATATGACAATAATTATAAATAGTGGCGAGAGGAGCACAATGGAGTTATAGCGGCAAAACAGGGCACCCTTCTTATTTTGGTAGAGGTGCTACCATATGTCTCAAAAATCAGTAGCTATGCGTTTCCAGTTGTGCCAGCTGTACAGAACACAACGATAGTGAGATATTCTGCAGCAATGGTTGACACGAGTTGTTGCATTCGCCAAATCTGTTTCCAAGGGTGAGTTGGATTAACTTACCCCAATTCAATTAAGTATGCATAAAAGCATGATATTTGAGGTAAAGATAAACGCATTTAGCTTTGATTAATTGCATCACCTTAATAAAATAATTACAGGTTAATGTTGTGGCTTTACTAGGGTCAGAATTGGGTGGGGTAAAATGGGGTGGTATCCCATTTTACCCCACCCATTATTAATTGAATATGTATATATTGAGGTTTTCAGGAGATTGTAGAGTGTGTTTAAAATCTACCGTAGATTCTTTATTTTCGAACTTTAGGATATTTTAAATGTTATATGTAGGAGTTACAGGAGTGAATTGTGTGCTTTGTCGTTTCATAAGTTTTCAAAAGTTTTTAAATCACGATTAGGTTCCACGCGTTGACAATTGTATATTAGTAAAAGGAATTTTATATGGGAGTTTAATTTTTTCTAGCGACTAATGGATAATCCTGTTTTTAAGTATCGTTAATTATAGTTTAATTGAGTTAAAATTACGTCATTGAAAATTGTTACTTTGCAATCTCAATTACTTCAGGAAACCTAGCTTGCAGTTTTAAAACATTGGCGACGTATGTCGGAAAACATGTTGATAAATTTGTTTTAAAAAGACAAGGTGTGGTTTTTATAATACGTTAGTTTAAGTCGATTTTCCAAAGTTTTTAGGTGACGAAAACAGACCGTATTACATAATATTTTTCTCAAAGTAGATTAATGCTAATGACGTAATTCGGTTTCCGAAACCCGTCTTGTTTTTATCGCGCATAAGCTTTAAAGAAATGGTTGCTTTAATAAAATTTGTGTATATAAAGGACAGATAATGTTTTGTAAATAAATTAGTGTGTAGATATGTTAAAACCAGTTGACACAGTTAATTGATCATCTGGTTTTCACTTAAGTATTTTATATAATTCGAAATAAACTATTCATTGAAAGTTGCCGACTGCAAATTGCTATTTTGGGAGCAGTATCAAGGGCCAAGCGTATCGGTGTCCACTTCCGTCACCTATAGGGTAATTGTCTTTTTCAAGCGGATGAATGCGCTTTCTTGTGTTACTTTTTCATAATATCCTTTTAGGCAACTGAGATTGAAGTGTATTCACCCGTGACCATTTCATATTGTGCCTTATTTATAGCTTATTCTGAGTACTGTATACAAATTTACGTATTACAAGAATTTGTTGAATTGATGTGTTCAAGGTTATCAATATTCCTTTTGGTGCTATTTGAAATTGAAATTTGAAAGATGCTTAAAGTATATGATTTTGGTAATTTGAATCAACCCGGTATAGATAAAAATTTTACGTAAAAAAGATATATTTAATGTGTTTTTAACATCTGTATCAATTCTCTGGTTGTTTACTTTAATTTACTTCATCATAGTATAGGAGTAGTGCTAATGACTTGAGAGCATTGTTTCATTAGTACATAATTATTGTGACTTCATTCCTTTGTTACTGCGTTATTATTATTTACGGAGTATTAAATTTTTAGATTAGATATTCAAGTTACCGAGTAGTTGATTTAAAGTAACGATTGATGAGAATTTCCCTATTGGAATATTTGGTATTTTAAGTTTTTGTTCATATAATTTCATTTTAAGAAATAATTTTCGTAAGGTTTAATGTAACGTACAAATATAAAGTCAATAAGATCATTGACCGATTAGCTGGTTATTAGCATGTTATTTTATTGCGAGCACGTGCAAATATTTTGAAATTTTATAGGAACCATCGTACCGGCTGTTGATTTACTGATTTACCTGGATCGCAACAAAAAAACGCAAGCAATTTTTTTGTTTGTTTAAAACTTAGCTGTGAACTATTCACATTTAAGTATTACGATCCCTATATTGACGTTTATTAAATTATAGGACCTTTTAAATTTTGATCGCTTGTTTATATTTGTTGTGATAAATAAATATTCATTTTGAATTGAACAATTAATGACCGTGTTCTCCAGTTATTTTTTCGTTAATTGAACAAGTAATTTTACGCGAAAGCTTATACCGAAAACATATAATGAATTTTGAGTTTAGTGATCGCAATTTTTGCGGATTTTAAATGAAGCTTAAAATGTTATTATAGGTGAGCTTTGCATAAATATTTTTAGAATTTCAGAGGAAGGGGAGTATTTTTTGTCTAGTGAACATTATGGTTTCCTGTTAGGCATATTAGTTTAAGATCTAGTTCATGTAGTTTTACCCGCTATAAATTTATTTAACTGGTGACTCCTTTAGTGACATATTTTTCCGATTTACGACTTACCCTTACTGTGTTTTACGTACTACGAGCTATCCTAGACGCAAAATTAGAAACACACCCATCCCCTTTTCACTAAGCTACCGGTCCATTCCTTATCTGTTACTTCCGATCTAATGCCATTTTCGTCCATAACATACTATTTTGTTATTTTAGATTGGGTTTTCTACAAGAAAACAACTAATAGACAGAGCTGGTCGGCAGAATCCATGCAACAAGCTGTGACAGCTGTAGTTAATATCGAAATGGATTACTATAGGGCACCGTCTTTTAATGTTCCATAAAGTACTTTGGAAAATATGGCGCCAGTAGCTAAAATGATGGACAGTAAGACAACATAATAAAATACTTATCCTTTTTGGTTTTTTTTAATGGTGTATTTTAAATCATACAATCTAAACGTTTCGATAACACTTACAGGTATCTTCGTCAGTAGTAATATCTGTTAAAAATTGTTAAAGATGTTGTAAACAATTTTGTCAAAGTTGAAAAATTAAAATATAAACATTAGCCTGCTATCAACATAACAGTTTGAAGCAAATGCTTTACCAATTATATGTTAAATTACCACAGCACTATAATTTAACATAAGCAGTTGAAATTAAGATTAAAATTAAAAATTACCAAAAACGTTCTGCTTTATGCTTTTCATTGTTAATAACACTTGCGCCTATTGATAAAGATATCTCTTTGTTAGATTTAACTGGATTATTTTATTTGATGTCATGTTTAGATTTGTGAATACTTCTATCGTTTTGAAATTGAAGTTTTTTCTCAACTTTACACTTACATCATAACTTGATTAAATTTTGTTAAATGTGTTTTTTGGCTGACATTTTTCATTGTTAGCTTTCGCCGAAGAGAGTGTTCTGATTTGTCATCTTTAAGGCAGTTTAACAATATTTAATTTTTAATGACCTAGTTATTCTTTACTAAAAATTGAATTTTATGGTTGGCTTTATACGTTTCTCAAACTGTTATATTAATAGCAGACTGATGTTTATGTTCTAATCTTTCAACTTTGATAAAATTGTTTACAACATCTTTAACAATTATAACAGATATTACTACTGACGAAGATAACTGTAAGTGTTATCGAAACGTTTAGATCGCATAATTTAAAATACACCATTAAAAAAAAACAAAAAAGATAAGTATTTTATTATGTGTGATAATGGTGAAAGTTTACATTTTCATAAGTAAGACAATACAAGTTTTCGAATGCTCAGCTGGAAGATGACCTGGTTGAATACATACTGAATATGGAACAGAGGCTTGTTGGCTTTACAATGTATGGGTTTTAACAGAGTTACCGTGTTCCAATTTTTCACCCTTCTGACGGAAATTGTTAACAGGTATAACCTTAAGCCTGAAAACATCTACAACGTGGATGATACGGGAATAACAGTGAACCCGAACGGTCATTCCAGAATTTTAGCAAAGCGCTTAAGACGCCAAGGTGGCGTAATAACTTCAGCTGAAAGAGAACTACGCTTCCTGCAGAAATATATTTTTCTACGCAGGTTCACATATCCCCAATGCTCATTTATCCGAGAAAACGTATGTAGCAAGGATTTGAAGACGATTTGCCACCTGTTGTGGATCCAGCTTCAACAAAGTGGATGGATTAATATTAATATATTTAATTCTTGGTTTCAGAAATTTACTACATTTTCAAAAGCTTCTAAAGAGTCTCCTATCCTCGTTTTGTTAGATGGGCATTCAACCCATACAAAAAATTGGACTTGATTATCTTAGTTAGAAGTAATGCGTGATTATGAAACTATTGAGTAAGTACTATGAAGATGAAGTAAGAAGGATTGCATCGGAGCAACGCAGGGCGTGTTGTCGGGCTTCTACAAACATCGGCCTTGTTTAGTGTTGCTTATCTACGAGCTGCAACGACGCTTACGGCGATTAATATATTCCGCAAAACAGTAATATGGCCTGTTAACATGGATGTGTTCTCAGACTTCCTGTCTGCTGAAACAACGGACATCAATATTAACAAGAATCATGCACATACAGAAGTTGATGCCATAAGCTCTCTAATTCAAATAGGCCAGACACGTTATACCGTCCGAGTAATTAGTCACTACATTATCACACAAACATGGACGATCCACAGCCGGGCCCTCAAGCGCCTTGGCAAACAGCATATAACACTGTTTCAAACGGAATTTCCTATTCACGTCCAAGCATATCAAAAATCGAGGCTCAAGTAACTTCAATTTCAGCCCAACTGGTATCACGCCAATTCCAAAGATTAGTAAAACTACAAAAAGAACAACTCGCAAAAGAGGAAAAACTGCAATTATAACAGCTTCTCCATACAAATTGGAATTGGAAGGAGCCCAACCAATGCTAAGCGAATCAATTTCAGTAAGAAGCTAAAATAAAAAAAAAACCTAACCAATGTCGTATCAAAAACAACTGCCTATATCAGCACACATTTCTCTGAAAAGAAATCAACAAAAACAATTCTAAAGAAGAAAGTTGCGACGAATCCAGCGATAGTGATGACACCGATGAGGAGGGTTTGTATTGTAATGATTTGTATTCCCGTTCAGCTACAGGTTGGATAGCCTGCGATAGTTGTCACAGATGGGCGCATAATGCATGCGCAGGTGTCGACAGTGATGATGATGAGGAGGTGCACATCTGCACCTTGTGCGAGCAATACCTACAACATTTTTGTAATCCGATTTCACCCTGTCGTCGTTGGGGCAAAATGGGAAAATGGATCGACTCAGTTAATTCTAATTTTTTATTAGGAAACATGTTTTAGGATTGTTTTATTTATATAATGTATTGGAAAGTTAAATAGTTAGCAAATGTCCCACTCTCCTCTACTTACCTTTTGGATATAAAAATTAGGTAGGTATTTATTATTATGAACATACACCATTAACGTTTTTATTTTATACTGAGATACATATGTAGAAACACGGAAACGCTTGTGAGTTTAAATATTTTAGCAAAAAGAATCAGTTTGAAATAAATTGAATAAATAAATTTTCCAAATGTGAAAGAATTCTATATTTAAGAATTATATAGAAAAAAAACTCAAGTAAAAAAATAAATTGTGTGCGAGCTGTCAACGTTAATGTTAGTGCCTTTTAGATAAATGTATAGGTGAATTGTACAAAAGGCTGGACCCCGGAAAGGCAAAGCGTCCAAACAATATGAGTTGTCATTGCACTTGTCATGAAAAATCTCTAAAAAATAATTCGTAGATAAAAACATTTCAAATAAACGCAAAGTGAGATAATATAAACTTTCATTATTATCGCACAATTAAAATCATTGATCTTTTGGTTGTTAAATCGTGCATTTCTTGCCTTTTGAATAAAAAATACACTGTTTAATACAAAAAAGATTAGTATTTTAATTATATACAAATTAAAATGCTTTACTCGTACATTAAAGTATATAAATTTTCTTCGGCTTACAGGGATGTAATTCACAACCAACAAAACAAGGAGTAAATATTTTACATCAGAGGTTTAACGTTACGTCGATTCATAAAAAAAATTACTCAGAGATTACTGTAGAATATTAAGGTAACGTTAGGGTTTTAATCTCACAAAAACGATATCGACAATTCAGTGGTGAATTTGATTTCCCATTAAACATTTAGAGTTCACTGGTTTGTGGTTAGAATACGGTAGAGTTAGGTATCAGCAGGTTATAAATATTTCATACACTTTGTATAATTTGTATTCATGTATACCCACTGATAATTCGATTAAGGTTTATAAGAATAACAATGATTTATACAGAATTATGGTTATGTGCACGTATTGGTTTTTCTATCAGGAAATTTACAAAGTTATATTAATTACACTTCATACACCGGTATCGACAAATTGAATTACAAACTAAAGTTGGTAAAGTTACTATAAATTAAATTAGTGTTTTATTTCAAGGAAACTTAATCAGACATCCAGCATACGAGTATATGTCACAAAAATAGTTTGAGTTTTTATTTAATATTTTACGTTAATTCATGCATAGTGCTATCAAAGTGTTTTTTGAATTATACTATATAGTTTATACATAAACAATTAAAGAATCATTGTACCTTCTGACAACGTATTCAAAATTAGCATAGCGCATTTCACAAAATTACTAATTTGGTAATTTACAATTAATTGCTAAATGAACTTACTAAACACACGGTGCAACCGAAACTTCACAAATACTATATATTTTGTTATTAAAAGGAGGTATTTTTTTAAATAATAATAATAATAGTGCCGTTATCAGCCGTACTAAAGGGAAGCTATATATAACAAAAGAAATAAGTTACAAATAACAAATTAAACATTTAGCTAAAGGCGCGCAATCAGAAATGCGACAAAATATCCGCTTTCTGTTTTTCCTTGCGAACCGCATTCACGCATTGCATTACGATAAATTTTAGAAAAATTAACATTTATTCTATTTATTCATATATAAGATCTCTTCAGTAGCTTAGTGACATGTTGTGCGGCGGTTGGAGCTCGTTTTCGTTAACCCAATATTGGAGTATAACCATTAATTAAT
This sequence comes from Vesta saturnalis, assembly GCA_036346205.1. NCBI lineage: Eukaryota > Metazoa > Arthropoda > Insecta > Coleoptera > Lampyridae > Vesta > Vesta saturnalis. Next base: position 2,250,464 of record JARFJB010000627.1, on the reverse strand, counting down.
AAGTTTTATTAATCAATGGTATAACCAAATGGGACTACTACCAATGGATCAGACATGTGTTGGCCGAGACCAAAATTATAGCTAAAAAACGTTATAAAATTGAAAAAAATCAGTTTCAACTTTGATGCTTCGTATATTTGGGAAATAGAATAGCTATTGCAATAACATTTTTACTTGTTTATAGCCAAAAAAATTCTCTTTTATGCCCTATTTAAAGTTTTAGATAATTTTTGAAAGACATTACAAAAAAAAACATAATTTTATCGAAAAATAAGTAGGTATGTTCCTTTTTTTTTAGTTTCATTCACCTCGTCGTAACTTACTTTTCTAAACACATTTCTTAATTATTTTTTGCATCATAAACTGGAGAATTTTATGCACTTTACTTTTGCTCGATTAATACAAAGTCTATTTTCAAAAATAAAATGACTAGAGCCTTTTAAACGCAGCAATCAGTCCGCGGCGGCGACCGAGGCGCGCGCGGTTTTACTTGTCGGTGCGCCCCACGGCCACCGCTACATCGCTGAGACCAATTTGGTTCGGTCTGGATTTGTTTCGACTCGTTTTCTCAGTCTTTTTTATACATTTTTTCATATGTGTATAGTGCCTATAGTAAGTACCAAGGTAATATTTTTTTTTAGTTATACCTTATAATATTTTGTAGTGCAACAATTAATGTTAAGGGAGACATTTGTATATTTTGTGGCGCAACATCATTAGGGCGTATGGATGTTATCAAAAAACCTACTCTGAAAGGATTTAGCATCAATATTTTCCACGGCGAAAAATTTAATATTAAAACTGACTGCTTCCTTTGTGAAAAAGGTGGAACTGTGAAAAAGAAGGGCCTAGTTTCGATTAGTACAGGAACTGAAAAATATTGAAAACCCCAATAATAAGAAATAATAGCATTTTACCGGGATGAATGGAATTCTACACAGATTTATTTGCTGCAGATGCCAAATACCATAAATCCTGCTACGCACAATATACCAGTGAAAAAACGTAACCAGTTTTACAAGAAAAGCTAATATTTTGCCTGAAGGTGCCGATCCTAAAGAACCCTCTTTTCAAATACTTTTTATAAAAATAAAAAATGACATCTTAGATGAAAAAAATGTATAATGCTGAAAGATCTATGCGATCAATTAAAGATATATTAGAAAGTATGGGTTTTGATTTGGACATTACAAACAATACCTGTAATATCATAAAAAAAATTGAGAAACAACTTAGTGATTCATTATCCTTTCTGAGTTGTTCAAGGAAAACCTACACTTATACTCCCAAAAGAAGGTGAATATGATATTATATATGGATCTATGATAAAAGAAAACTCTTGTGTTGAGGAAGAACGACAATGAAAATGTAGTTTTACACAGGGCAGAAGGAATATTACGAAAGGCGATATTAAGTCATACAAGCTTTAACCCTACGCAACATTACGTAACCCCACAAGCTTTAAATGAGAATACTTTCAAAGCAGAGATTCGAGACCCGTTATACAATGTGTCCCAAATTCGCTTCTCTATAAAGTGATCTCGGCTCCTGTTATACTTACGCAAAGGTTAAATGGGGAAAGTTTTAGAGGAAGCTTAGAGCATTCGATATCCGGTTTCAGATTTACGATCGGTCAATTGGTTTTGAAAACATCGGCGAAAAACCGAAAATGGCGGATTTTGTTTTTCGCCAGTAAATCCGAAATGGTTAATTTGACAGCTGTCACAATGTGAGATTATTCGGACAATTTTTTAAGACGAATAAGATCGCGTGTATGACATATCACAATCGTCTTTTGTTATCCCACAATCTGCCTCAATTTTTCTTATGGCCGCCATATTGGATTTTTCGATTTTTGGAAAGAGCGCAATATTTCCAGTTTAGTGATGTCTCACAAGTGCATAAAAGATTAAAGTTTCATCGAAATATCACACTTTCTAAAGTTAGGTCTTATTTATTATTATTAGTAGGACATGATTTATTTGTCAGTAAAATTGGGTTTCATTTTTTCCATATAAGGTGGCTCTGACTTTGACGTTAAATAACTCAAAGTAGTGTTTCCATAAGTAGTACGCTTTTCTGTCATTAAAATCATAAACGTGACACACAAACTGTAAAAGCCTGTTGAAAATGGCCGGTATTCCCTATTCAAATGAAGAAAAGTTTGACATGTTAGCGCTTTACTTGCAGTCAAACAGAAACGCCGACATTACCTCAGCGAGGTATTTGGAGATGTACCCCGAACGACGGCAGCCTTATAAAACCCACTTCAGAAAAATTGTAATTAATTTAATTAACTATGGGGCCTTCGAATAACCTAAAAGCGGATACAATATTGATAATGAAAATCGTGACAGAAACATTTTACAAGCTGTCAACGAAAACCCCAGTGCATCGGTAAGAACGGTAGAACGGGAAATTCGTGTGTCAAAATCAACGGTACATAGAGTGTTAAAAAAGATTAACTACTATCCATACAAACCCACAATAGTTCAAGGACTTAAGGAAACTGATTTTCCAAGACGAATGCGCTTCTGCGAGTGGTATACTAGAATGTGTAATGAAAATCCCGATTTTGTTAATCATCTCTTGTGATCTGATGAGAGTAGGTTTACGAATTGTGGAGTTTTTAATCAGCACAACATTCATCATTGGGCTGTAGAAAACCCTCACGAAGTGGCAGAGGGACTTCTACAGACCTGATTTGGAAGTAACGTTTGGTGTGGTATTATTGGTAATTTAATCTAACTTACCTATTTTAATTGGGCACCTATGTATTATAAATTATTAATCATTGCAGGAAATCGACTTATAGGATCATTTTTGTTTGACTATAACTTAAACTTAAACGAGCTACTCGCACCGAAGATGAGTTCAGAAGAACCTGGTTTCAACAGGATGGATGTCCGGCACACAACACCATTCAAGTCAGGAACTTCTTAAGGGAGCAGTTTGATGAAAGAATTATTGCATTAAATGGTCCAATATCTTGGCCTCCTAGATCCCCTGACCTTTCACCCTTGGATTTCTACCTCTGGGGTCACACAAAGAATGAAGTCTACGAGTTTGATCCTCCTGCGACCATAGAAATCCTGAGACAGTATTAATTAAATTAATGACGATTTTTCTGGCTTTATAGCGACAAATAAATCATGGCCTACTAATAATAAATAAGACCTAACTTTAGAAAGTGTGATATTTCGATGAAACTCTAATCTTTTATGCAGTTGTGAGACATCACTAAACTGGAAATATTGCGCTCTTTCAAAAAATCGAAAAATCCAATATGACGGCAATAAGAAATATGAAAGTTGAGGCAGATTGTGGAATAACAAAAGACGATTGTGATATGTCATACACGCCATCTTATTCGTCTTAAAAAGTGTCCGAATAATCTCACATTGTGACAGCTGTCAAATTAACCATTTCGGATTTACTGGCGAAAAACGAAATCCCCCATTTTCGGTTTTTCGCCGATATTTTCAAAACCAATTGACTGATCGTAAATCTGAAACCGGATATCGAATGCTCTAAGCTTCCTCTAAAACTTTCCCCATTTAACCTTTGCCGTAAGTATAACAAAGCCGAGATCCCTTCATAGAGAAGCGAATTTGGGACACATTGTCTAAAACATTATCATGGATTCTGAATGAAAAATATTTTACAGAATTGTCTACCAGCACATTTGGTAAAATGTTAAGTCCACGTGTTCAGCAGTTTTAGATAATTTTGATAAACAAAAGTTAAACTAGTTATAATTTAGGGTTGTCCGTTTATATTTACCAGACTGTAAGTAAGAACCTGATTGACATTTTGTATAACTTTGGGTATGGAGCTTCTTACGATGAAATAAGAAAATTTTAACCTCCCTATCATCCGCACAAATTGAAAACATGGAAAATAACGTATTCATTCCTCAGGGCATTGTTCCAATAAGCAATGATCCCAATAATTTTATTCATGCAAGCATTCACAATTTTGATATGAATGAAGGGACTATTGATGGTAAACTAACAACTCATTCCATGGCTATGGTTCTTTTTCAAAAGAAATCAGATCTTTTTGCAAGTACCACGATCCAACGTCGCACAAATCGTTCACTTAATGAGGTTGAAAACTCCGGACTAAACCAACAAATATGTCTTTACAATAAGCCCTCGGCGAGACTGGAACCGCCAAAATTTGATGAAGACTGCATCGCTCAGTACTTACATTTAGAAGAAGAATTATCCATGAATACAGATACTATTTGGAGAATCTTAAAATACAAAGCAAAATGGGATTCATTCATTGGATGGCACAAATTCAATGAACATATTTTAGAAAATAAATTAGCAGTGTCAAATAATGGCAGAAAAGTTGAGACAAAATCACATAATTGTTACTGCTGACTTAGCTATCTATAGTAAAGCTTAGCAAATTCTATGGAATTAGCCACCAGCTTTAACAAATAAAGTAACCATGCAGTTAGGTGGAATGCATTTAACAATGGCGTTCATTGCAAGCATTGGAAACATATTCGGAGATGGTGGTCTAGTAAATGTTTTAGTGGAATCAGGGGTATATGCAGAAAACTATTGTAAATAAGAGAACATTTGTAATGATTCATTTTATCTTTTTTATCACTTTTCTTCTAGTTATGTTCAAATAATTGTTTTATGTTTTTCGTTTGCTATTATGCTCTCAATTTTGTTATCTTCTTGTTTTATTTCATTGTTTTAATAAAATAGAACTTGTGTAGTTTGAATTAAGTTCATTTTATTTTTGAAAAACATTTCAGTTTCTGTCAAAAATCACATTAAAGTAGAAAATATTAATTAACAAGAAAATTGTCGATAATAGGTATAGGTAATGTTATAGCCAAACGATGCATAACTAAATGCTGCATCTATTCATCCAATAATATACAGGGTGTCACATTTGAATTAACAAAGTTTTTCAACTTTGAAAATTGTTTAATAGTTCATCAAATTTTGAACACCATGTATGCAATAAATCAATTGTCAATGAGTATTTCAAAAGTATAGTTCTTATGCTTCTGTCTACTCCAGAAGCACTTTCCATCAGTCAAAAATAAGTAAAACAAGCAGTGTTGAAAATAGGGTTACATCTTTCAAAATTTTGAAAAATCAAGATATCTAAGAAACAGTTGAAAAAGGTATAGGAAACCCTTATAAGACTTATCCTAAAATTTTTCAAGAATCCAAAAATAAAATAATATACAGGGTATTCCATTTAAAATAAGGAAGTTAGTGTCGACTTCCGGTATAACCGGAAGTAACATGACCTTGAAAATATTTTAGAATGAAAGAGAATCTGAAATAACCCTTAAGTCCAAAAATTCAGATTTCTAAATTGTTTCTAACCACATAAACTTCTACCGAACGCCTACCGTGGAAAACCCTGTATATATATATATGTATATATATATATATATATATATATATATATATATATATATATATATATATATATATATATATATATATATATATATATATATATAATATGTTCAATATAAAACTTGTAGGGCAAATTTTATGTCGAAACATGCTTTGTGTGTTAATTTCGATTCAGTATTTCCGACGTAACAGGGAATTTCCCGATTTTTCGTCCTAGAGCCGTACCATGACCAGTAACAACACTATCGACAAAACGAACATTAACTCCTTTCTCTTCAAATGTATCATAATTGAATTATTGCCTGAATAATTGCAGCTATTAAGAAAATCTTAGCTTTCTGTACATGTATTCATCTAATTTGTGTATTATTTTCCTCCTACTGGACGTTGAAAAAAAAACGTTATCATCTTCTACATCACTCCGGGTTTCGCCAGTATTTTCATTCTTTACGCTGTTATCAATTTTTGCGTTGTGTTCATCACCCGTATTATTGGTAACTTAAACAGCGTCATAATTAGATTATTTAGTTTTCGGTATGATATCGTGTATTTGTATTATTTTTAATTACTGTTATCTTCAATAAAGTTATTTAAGATATTAAATAAATATATGAAATCTGTAAACATAAATATAGGTCCGCTACAACAGTTAGGAATCGTACATGAAAAAGCCAACTAAGGAATACAATTTCATTTTAGTAAAAATTAGCAAATTGGCAATGGCAATCAGAACACCTTCCAGCAGATGAAGGCTAACGATGAAAAATATTACAATCAAGAAATAAATTTAATACAAATCATAATGTAAGTCCAAAACTGTAGATAACTTTAATTTTAAAATGGTAAAAGTATTGATAACTAACATTTAATATACCAACTACTAACTAGTTAAATCACAAATCCAACAAAATGTAATTTTCAGTTAATATAAGGACTGCAAATCAATGAAGATAACGTATGTATATAATCTTATCTTAATTTTAATTATGTAAGTTAAATTGATGGATCACAGTTGAGTTCTCAAACAAACAAAATAACTTGCTTACCTTTTGTCGCAAACCAGAAGACTAGCTGATCGGTGAACGAGCGTATTTACTCTATTTTTACGTTACGTTAAATCTTACGAAACATCTCTTAAAATGAAATTATATCAACGAAAACTCAAAATAGCAAGTATTCTATTAGAGAAATTCTCATCAATCGTTACGTTAAAGCTTTTACTAAAACCATAAACAAACAATTGAATCTTGTCGCTGTAAAGTTGCATAAATCAAAATTCCCATAAAATAAATAAACTACTCGGTAGCTTGAACGTAAACAAAATATCTAATCGTTGAAATTTGGTACTCAGTAAATAATAATAACGCAGTAACAAAGGAATGAAGTTACAATATTATACAGTAATGAAATAATACTCTCGTCATTAACGCTACTCGTATATTATGATAATGATGTAAATTAAAATAAACAGTCAGAGAATTGATACAAATATTAAAACATTAAATATATCTTTCTTAGGTAAAATCTATTATTATCTATACAGGATGACCCTTGCGAGATCAAATTTCCAAAATCATATATTGTAAGTACCTTAATTTTTAATACACACCTTACGGAATAATAACATTGTTGAAAACGTAAATTTGACTAATTTTCGTGGTATGAAATTTTAGCATACAGTAAACCGAGTATAATAAAACTAGCACACAAAATATAATGAAATGATCACGGTATACTTTAATCTCAACTGATATGCTTGGATTTCCCTCCATACAGCTTCAAATAACGCAGCTTCACCAGTCGACGACTTTCAAGGAATCGTATATTTTTCAATTATATCAACACAAATCTAGTGACGAAAATGTTTAAGCCAAAATGAGAAGATTAAATCACTGTGTCATCTGGTTTAACATATCTACACATTTATTTATTTACAAAACGTTCTTCGTCCTTTATATACACAAATTTTATTAAAGTGAAAATTTATATACAGCAATTTCTTTTGTAATTCCGCAAAAATGCGATTATAATCCAAAGATGGGGAAGAGCATTATCATTTAACACCAATTCCTTTTCGATGGACACGTAAAAATGTAACTTCTGACAAACAATACACAACACAATTATTGGGGTGCTTCAATTAACACCGGTAGAACGTCGTAAGTAAGTTCCTTCCGCACTCAAACCACACCTGCTTCTTCTACATGTTGACTACGACCCCTTTACGAATTTAATAGATCTTGCCATCACAAATTTCACATCAATTCGCCAATTATAAGAAACCATTCCTTCAAATCGTAAGCGCGGTAAAAACGAGATGAGTTTCGGGAAACAAATTACGTCAATCTATCTCTAGAAAAACATCATATTGTAACGAAACAAAATTTCCGTTACAAAAAAATACCGTTTCCAACCGTCATCTGTCACCTAATAAAAAAAAACCAGTCCCTACATATCTCCCATATAATTTTAGGTCAGATTTATTTGAACGCCTGGTATATTAAATTTTTCAAATTAATTGATTGAATAAATTTTATATGATAATATACATATAGTTTTATTAATTGAAATGTAAAATGTAATAATTTATTAACTGATTGTCATTATATTACATAAATAAAATTTTTAAACATTAAATATAATAGTTTACAATTTAACAACAAAATATTCCATGTTTCAAAGACGTGTTTCATTATCAGTTTCACAAACGTGATATTTTATTGTAATTGTCATTCATGCAGTATTATTAAAAGAATATACAAGTTTCTGATAGTGACCGGAAATTTCCTAAGAGTTTGCTTAAATTATATTACATATAATCAATCACCGTTTTTTTACTTTGCCACCTCTCTCCGTTACAGGTAAGTCTAATTATTACCGTGCAATTAATAACACACCTGTTAATTATTATAATCATATTAACACTTAGTTTAGTTAAAATTACGTTTGCAAACATTCCGTGATAAGCAATCTTATGAACTATTGTTTATTATAAAAATTCAGCATATTAAGTAAATTTCCACCCGTTTGCTTATCGGTACTTATTTTCATGGTATAAAGGATTAATTTTATTAGTATCATTTTTTTCCTTAATTATCTGGTTCCAAACTTAAATATATCCTTACCGCCTAATTAATTATTGTACATAATTAGAATTGATTTATCATTTACATATAGTCTAGTTAGTTTAATTTACAAATTTACTTTTGGACCTGAGTCATTGATTTGAATACGTGATTCTTTAATTTTTATCTGATTTTTGGTTTTGGTTAATTTTCCGCTGCCGTATTTATTTAGTTAGAATAAATTTTTTTGTTAGCCATTTGATGAGCTTTGGTATATTTTTGTAAATAAATTACATTTATTTTTATTTTGTGAGCAATTTTGTTACGCTATGAGAAGTTCTTTATTCACGACCGTTTAATAATAAAATTTTCTTTTATCAGAGGTTGCTCAATTATCTTTAATTTTCTATTAATAAATAACGTTCTCTTCCCTCCGTTTTGCATTACCGAGTTGAGTACTTTTTTTAAAACTGTTTAAATCTCAACTCGCCGTCCGTTTGCCGCTTAATATCAGCATACTGCGGCACCGATTTAAATCTTCTGAAACCCTGGTAGACCGACATCTTCACTGACGCTACTTGGACCGCTTTTACCCATTTAATTTTCTGCGAAGAGGAATCTAGGCCTCTATATCACCAGTTACCTAGATTGGCGCTCGAGTAACCCGATTATACCGCGATAGTCCAACCGCAGTTCACCGCTTTGATAATAACTAACCGTCCACCGAAGGTAAAAGCGTTATAATGTAACATGATGTGTTTTCTTCGCCTAACAACTCTAAACTCTTTAACCCACGTATTATAAAAACCACAATCTAAGTCTTTTTAGAAACAATTATCAAACTGACTCCCAACATACCGTCGCCAATGTTCTAAATCTGCAAGTCACGTTTCCTGAAGTAATTTTAATTACACAGTACCAATTTTCAATGACGTCATTTTTACTCAAACTAAACTATAACTAACGATACTAAAAAATATAGGATTATATATTATTTACTATTTTACAACCATTAATGCGTAGAAACCAACCGTAATTTAAAAACTTCAATCTATTAACAACGAACAAACAGGAAAATCTATATCCCATTCACAAGACTGAGTCTCCAATTTGTAATAAATCCAGATATCGTCAAACAAAGTAAACATTTGTAACTAAATTAGTACTTTCAAAATTTATACTCGCATATATCCAAATTTTCAGTAATCTGAAATGATAAAGCACAGAATTTCCTTCCGCAACTCCTACAATAAGATTTTAAATATCCTACGGTTCGAGAAAAAAAGAATTTTAATCACACGTGATAATTAGAATTTACATTTATGCGTGTTGGCATGTGAGTGTGTACGTGTGTGAGCACTTACGCTTGTTAGTATGTGCGCATGTTTGCGCGTGCACGTGTACCTGTGCGCATGCCCACGTGAATGTATGTACATACGAAACCTATACACCGTTTACCGAATAGAAATAGTTAAACTCCTCCCCAAAAATTTCCGCAATATTTAAATACAACTTTGTTAATTGGTCCCATTGTTAAAACCCCGAACACAAGCGATCACTTGCTTTGAACTGTTGTAGTTGACGTACCTAACAGAACAGACGTCTCTAATTTGTCATTGCGTTTTGGTGTTTGAATGAGTGTGTATGGTATTTACACCGTCATCACTTGCTTCAATTTGCTGTTTTCTCATTTATACGAAAAAAATAGTCTTTCTGAAGACTTGGTGTATAATGAGGAGGTATGTAATGATTCTAAAATAGCTTTGATATACGTTAAAACTACGCGTGTTTTTATGTTAAAATTCTTTTACATTCTCTGACGGTAGATTTGCCATTAATGAAGTGGGAGCTGCCTTTTCTCCGCCGAAAAAAACGACCTGCCAAGCATTTTTGGTTGAAAACAAAACATGCGTTTTGAATATCTTGAAATAAAATAGTCTTTCTCAGGACTCGGTGTATTCTAAAGGTAGTGACGTACGCAATGATTACAAAATAGCTTTGATATATGTTAAAGCAACGTGTATTTTTAGGTTCAAATTCTTTTGTGTTCTCGGACGGCGGACGTCACCATGAATGAAGCGGGAGCTACTTTTTCTCCGCGACCTGTATTTTTCGATTGAAGACAAAATAGGCATTTAGAGTATCTTCAAGGTTTACGCTCGAGACAACCCGGACAACTCTAAAACAGAAAATGTAGAGTTTACTGAAAATGCAGCAGGTAATTTTCATTTCACATGTGCAATGTGCATACATGTACCTACTTACCATTATGACTTACTCACGTATATATTAATTTAGGTCTGAGTGTTCCGAGCGTTTACAAGATTCTTCGAGAATATAAAGAGACGCACAAACTTCATGCAGCTAAGGTATACTACAGACCGAGAACAATTTTGGGCAACATTGATGATGGAACTAAAAGTGTTCTCAGGCGCTTGTTTCATTCTTGTTTTGAAAGAAATGAACCACCAACCCGAAATAAAATTTTAGCATCGTTGCATGACGATTTTTTACATGTAGATAACGTATTTTGTGCTTGTCATTATAGATTCGAGAAAAGGTCGCGCAATAGTGCTCTTAGGGAATAAGGACGAGATCATTAACTGGAGGCGAGAAATTAGAAAATACCGGGATGAAGGCAGGAAATTTTATTTCCTAGATGAAACTTGGGTGAATTTTGGCCATACTGTAAGCGAAGTATATAACAACAACACAATTCTCACTCGAAGACAGGCATTCATCGAACGACTAACAACAGGATTAAAAGATCCATGGGGCCAGGGAAGTCGCCTTATAGTTCTACACATAAGGTCCGACGATGTTTTCATCGAGAAAGGTTTGTTGTGTTCGAATTGAAGAAAACAGGAGACTACCATGAAGAAATGACTAGTGAAGTGTTTGAAAACTGGTTTACAGAAATTCTGGCTCACTTAGACGAACAATCTGTAATTGTAATGGATAACGCTCCATATCACAGCCGAAAAAGTGAGAAAATACCAAACACGGGCACGAAGAAAGCAGGCTTACAAGCCTGGTTGACTAGCAAATCGATAGCTTATGAACAAGACATGGTAAGAGTTGAACTCCTGTAGCTTGCCAGACAGGCTAGCGTTACGCCGAAGTACATTATTGATGAAATTGCAAAGGAACAAAACTATATAGTCCTGCGATTGCCTCCGTATCACTGCGAGTTGAATCGGATTGAACTGATATGGGGGCAAATAAAAGGTGAAGTTGCAAGGAACAACGCTAAATTTAAAATTCGGCATGCCCAAAGCGAAGAGGAAAAAATGTGGCAAATTGATATTTTAATGGACATCGTAGTTGAGCCGTTGATGATCCATGTGGGAGATGACTCGATATCGGCAGAATCGGATTCAGATTGAAGGCCATGCTCCCTTTGTCATTTGAACCTACCGTCCTTTTGTTCAATGCAGCAACATGTGAAAGAAGCAGCGGGGATTCTTTGAACATACCATTGCCGATAATGAAATTGTCATTTGTAAATGGAACGACAACAATATTGTAAATGTAGTTTCCAATATCAGTATTACCCATACATAAGGTAAAGAGATTCTCCCAATCCGAAAAAAAATATGTTTATGTAAATCAACCAAAACATAAGACGAAGGAAATGGTAATTCCCATTATTTGCTCATTACATAGGTATGGCTATGCAAAACGCTTGGCGCCTCTACAAAAGCAATGACGGCAAATTGAACCAATTGAAATTTCGAAGGTCATGTTACGACAGAGTTACTGGAAACATACAAAAGAACAATCAAAAATGGCCCCCAAAACCCACTAAAATTTACACGAATTTTCTTGGTATAACTTGGCATCTTGCAACCAAAATCAGCGGCGTTGTATTGTACTACAAAAAAGCGAATTTTACATGGCAAGCTGTGATTTTGGTCTGCATCCAAAATACTGTTTTATTCAATATCATAAAGTAAAGTGTGTTTTGCAACCGTGTCTTATTCTAAACGTAGTATATAACCTTATTGTCCTTATAAAAGGACGCCCTATATTGATCTAATCCAAAAGTTCAAATATTTTTAAACTATAATAAAATACTTATCTTTTTTGGGATTTTTTAATGGTGTACTTTAAATTATACAATCTAAACGTTTCGATAACACTTACAGTTATCTTCGTCAGTAGTAATGTTTGTTAAAAATTGTTAAAGATGTAGTAAACAATTTTGTCAAATTTGAAAAATTAAAACATAAACATAAGCCTATAGGCTTATGTTTATGTTTTATTATGAGTGTTAATGGTGAAAGTTTACATTTTCATATTTTTAAACTATGTTTGTGTTGCTTTATTTTACATAATTCAAAACAATTTGAAAAGAAAAATAGTATGTGAGGAATTCTTGTTTATACCCAAGTCCACCTGTAATTTCAAAATTTTGCTTTACTGTAATGATTTGCAGTCTCTTGTACCTTTTTTAATATGTTCTTACGTCGTATTTTTACAAGTAATAAATAATTGGAAACCTCTGCTGTGTGTTAAAGTGCCAATACTAAAAAGATGGCGCTTTGTAATTTAGTCTTGATAGTGACATTTCAATTTGTGGTTTTTAAATTTCCCGGTTTTTATAATCTTGTTTCGCGTACGATTCCAGTTTTTTTACGGTGTTGAATTGGCGGTTAGATATTTTTAGTTACTATTCGGTCTTTTTTGACATCAGTGCCCTCGTTAATTTGTTCTTGTGTTTCATTTACTTGCTGTATTATCAACGTTCCTTAAAACAACTTTTTTTTAGAGCTACTCCGTAATTCAAGAATTTATTAAAGTAAGTGATTAGATACGGTTTACATAGACTAATTTGCATTTTTAGGTTAAAAACTTTCTTGAAGATAAGAAAATAAGAATTGCATTTGTAAGGCAAAACCTACAGGTCGTCCATTACCGCGAAATGATGAAGTGGTAGAAGGCGTAAGGCAACGAATGGGAGCAAGTCCAAAAAAATCAATCTGACAGTTAAGTGCTCAAGCTGATAAGTTGTCAACATAGGATAAATTTGTGATACCTACTAACTTTATGTTCAAATTACAAGGTTGCACCCATACCGGGTTTCTGTTGTACAGCAACTGCATGCTAATGAGAATAGACGTAATTATTGTCGTTGGTTGTATAACAATTTAAATAACGATATTTAAACTGTAACTTTTATGACCGATGAACCATGGTGTCATTTATTTGACTATATTAATAATCAAAATTATGGAACGTGGGCAACTGCAAATCCACATAATTTTGAAGAGAAACTTGAAAGAATTACACCTGCAACTCTGGAAAATGTGTTTGACAATATGAAGCGTAGAGTAGAATTGTGTCCTGAGCATACCAGTGGACATTTTGAGCAATTTTAATAGTTTACTTAATAAAATATTAATAACGTAACTGTGCTTAGTGTAAGTGTAAAATTCGTTGTGAAATGGGAGATTTATTTGTAATTTAAAAATAAATGATTAATTTAGAGACTGATACATATTTACACACAGGGTGAAGGATGAGGATGGTGCCGATATGTGACGTCACCTATTTTAGATAAGAAAAACAAAACTACTGTAACCTAACATAATTAGATAAGATAAACAAAACTACTGTAACCTAACATAATTAGATTAGATAAACAAAACTTCAATGACTTAACAAAAGTAGATTAGATAAAAAAACTACTGTAACCTAAGAGAAAAAAAGTGCACGAGCCGGGAATCGAATCTGCACGAAAAGCATGGAAGACGAGTACTACCACTACACCACCAGCGCACTAGCATTATGATGTTGAAAGTGATATTTAAACCATTTATAAAAATAACTGTTTATGTAGATAACGCATGCGCAATTTGTCATTGTCAGCACATTACTATGTCTTCCTTCATATCCTATGTTCCTTTGTTTACCGCCTCATAACTGAGTGTACTGTCTTTGTTTTACTTATTATGAGTCAGACCCGCGATAATATTTTTCCATACCTGCATAATCTTTTTACACCAAATGTTTATTTAATAATGAATATTGTTACGGTAATTACCTTTTTTAATTTAAATATGATTATTTTTTGTTTTCCTTATCCAAATCCATGTAATAGCAAAAGACGTGTACGTGTATTCTTCGTTACTAAAATGACTTAATATATTATGTACAACGTTGTAACTTATACTATCCATTATCAATACTTATACTCTTAAAACAATGAAATTGATTTCATTGTTAAAACCTGAAAAGTTAATAGGAAGTGATAATAAGTCTAAGCCGTAAACTCATGTTTTTATAAATGGTTTTAACCAATGTAAGGTGTGAAACTATTTCAAGTCGGTTGAATTGAATTTTTTCGAACAAAAGCAGATTTTCTTAATTTCCAAATCGTTTTCTAATTTTATAGATCCACTGCCTCAAAATTTTATCTCCATTGACCGATTTCTTGTCTAATAACAGATTTCACCAGTGAAAAGGAAATATGTTTGGAATGCGATAGATTTAATTCGTCAAAGTTATGAGAAAAATGGATAAAAGATTTTTACTTTCTTGCTAAACAAGGAAGCATTGCATCGAAAAAAATCCAAAAAAATAAGTTGCGCTATTTTGATGGTTTACTGAACCAGAAAAAAATTTAGAAAATTTTTCAAAATGTTGTGTGTGGTGGTGTGTGTGTGTGTGGGTGTGGGTGTGTGATTTTGTGTGTGTGTGTGTGTGTGTGTGTGTGTGTGTGTGTGTGTGTGGTGGGTGTGTGTGTGTGGTGTGTGTGTGGTGTGTGTGTGTGCGTGTGTGTGCGTGTGCGTGTGCTGTGCGTGTGCGTGCGTGCGTGCGTGTGCGTGTGCGTGCGTGTGCGTGTGTGGTGTGCGTGCGCTCGCGCGCGGTGTGCGTTGCGTGTGCGTTGCGTGTGCGTGTGCGTGTGCGTGTGCATGTGCGTGTGCGTGTGCGTGTGCGTGTGCGTATGTGTGTGCCTGTGCGCGTGCGTGTGCGTGTGTGTGCGCGCGTGTGTGTGTCTGTGTGTCTGTGATCACTCGCTAGCCGAAACTATACGGTTGGTTTTGATGACATTTGGAATGAAGACATACGAGATAAGCTTTTAAACGCAATAGGTATACAGTGGTGAAAATAAGGGTGTTATTTTGGGGGAAAATTTTCACATGTTAACATAGAAGATTGAAATTCAGATCATCAATAAATTGCATGAAATGCAATTTTTTGCAATTGTTTAAAACTTTTAAAATTGAATGTGGCCGCAGCTACAGTCACATACAAATTTTTTTTTATATATTTTCGATACCGTTCAAGATATAAAAGAATTGGAAATTGATATGCGTAGTTAAATAAAGGTTCTTTCAGGAGATTTCTTTATGTAATAAATTATGGCATAAATTTGCCTGCATTTAAGGAGTCAAACTTAAGAAATTATTCGAAATTGATTTATTCAAAGTTCTATCCAAGCAATTTTTTTTTTTTTTTATATTTTCTAGGCAACTCTTGTGAATGCAACTAACCTACCTCTTGCAAAGCTACTAGTATAGGAGATATGAATTTTCAAATATTTAATATTGATATTGTTACTTTCTAACTATTCTAGTTACAAACTTGGGATTTTGAAATAAACTTTGTTCATTTCCGCTAATCAAATGATATTACCCTGATGAAAACACTACTTCCGGTTTTTCCGGAAATTTAAAATGATAGTTATCTTGAAAGATAAGCGAGATATCTATTTTTAACGTTCAACCTACATATACATATTATGTAGGTATCGATTTTTTGTTTCATTATCGCTAAATCGACTTTTAGCTCATTTTACAACTTTTGGATGTTTCGTCAAGGTCGGCCATAACGTCTGGATGTCTCGGATACGGGGGGTATATTATGGTATGTTTTTAGTTTTTATTAAAAAACAGCTGAATGTTTCAAAGACGTACAAATACCCCACATATTTTTTAATATTTTGCATTCATCTAGTTTTATATGAATTTATGAATTTTTTCGTTCAAGTCTTATACTGAAAGTTGCATCAGTTTAACAAAATCTTTATTACAGATTTTATAGGTAACTCTACCGCATTATTTCCACTTTCCGCATGAAGTTAAATTTACTGCTCTGAATAGGAACAATCACTATTATCCTCGTAGTGCATTTGACGAATCGACATACGGTATTGAATAAGCAAATGTATTAGAAAGAGTAAACCTATAAACGCGAAATCAAAATGTTTTATATGCATATGAATTTAATTCTCATTTGAAACTACATAACCTCTTGTTTGCGTATCTTTTGACCGTTTGATCACTTCCTAAATTTACTTCTTTTAGTTATCAATTATTATACACTTTCAATCCCTATCCCCTTTGTTATTAATTAATCAACGTACTTTTTTACAAAATAAATCACAATAAATAAGTAATTGTGTTTGGGAATTCTGCAGCTTTAAATGCTGCCATCTCGGGGTATGTTTTCTAACCAGAATTTATTATAACGAAAATAGCTTGAATTTTATGTGATTGACATATAGCGGTAAACATTCCTGGCGTGGATAGTATGTATTTCCTTTTAAACAATTTTTCAAGGGATCTTAAAATGATTCTTGTATGTGCATCCTCTATCGGAAATTGTATACACTTCGATTTTTTTTAAATTGTGTACAACGTACTTACTATGTCTAACTTCTTGTATTAGAGCGCAGATTATTTTTATACAATAAATGTTGCTCATGACATACATGTTTATTAATATTTGGAATTTTAATGTTTGATGAAGGCACATTAGTTAAATATTTTCAGTTTCATATCTGAATATAATTTAGATCATAATTATTTATTTATTATTACTACTTCTGTTTATGTCAAATATTTTTTACCACAAATCTTATATATTAAAATAATCGGGTCATTTAGTTCACGCAAATTGCGAGACAACCGCTTGATGGATTTGTATGATTTTTTTTTGATATGAAGGTAATTTTGCATAGAAGGAAATAACAGAATTTTAAATAAAGGTAAAAATTAAATAAATATGATTGAAAATGCTTAAGCTACATTATCGATATTTTTATAGAAGTGGGAGGCTTTGAAATTTTTTTTACGTTAACATGTATTTATGTCTATTAATATCTATCTGACATAAAGTTTTAAACGTCATTCTGACATAGATTATTGATTTTGTTTCTCCAAAGTTGTAAATTTAATTTTAAGCGCAAAATTTTGCGGGAGAAAAGCTCGTTACAGTAAAAACGCTCCCTATTCTAATTAAACCAATATCGATATGGATCGTTTACTTTAATTCTTTTTATAGAAAAATATTCTAGTCGTATTCATAGTATTAAAAATTGATAATGTAAACTAAGGAACGATAATGTTACAACCCTAATAAGTAATAACTAATTTCAGCCTTTAGTTACAAGTAATAAAATAACAAAATGATGGTTTACAATCGAATGTTTTCTATTTATGATTTATATTTAGTAATTAAAAACAAGTTATGCAGCGTTACGTGATCCATAGAGGAAATACTTAAAAACTTAAAGAAAGTTAAAGAATCATTGAAGCAACAGTAATTGGCTAATACCAATTAAACTGCACTACATAAAATATTTGTACATAGTAATGATTCTGATTAAATTTTCTCTTTGCTTTCTTCCTAGGAGACACGGAAAATTTACTGTTTAACATAGACCTAAAGGTTATCCCAACGGTGTTTTAACCCAAGTAATCGTGCCTTAGAGGTTTTAAACGATCGACAAGAACTACAAATACAGTTTAATTGTTACAGTCTAACTTTTTAATATTTTGATTAAAACATGTTTATAAAATACATCAATTATTGTGGATGTCACGCAATGCTACCATTAGGGCGAGATGCTGACATTGTATAAAAATAAGAACAAGCATTCTTTAGCAATGTATTAGGTAAGACATGCTTAAATGAAACTTCATAACTTCATAAGTTGAAACGTTTAAGAATTAAGATTAAGAAAAATAATAATTTATTATAAGTTTTGATATGAACGAATAAGTTCAAAGGTAAATATGTAATTAAAAAAATTTACAACATTCATAAGATCCGTATCAAGTTTATTAGTTAATTAAATGTGTCCACAACCTTATAGGTAGCGGAATGAGAAAATTTTATTATTGTAATAAACATCTGAAATAGCAATTGTTACCGCGATAGAAAGGATAATTAATGGATTTAAATGTCTTGATAATAAGTTGTAATTTGCTAAATTTTCGGGATATTCTTTTTCTGTATTTTACATAGTTGATATTTGAGTAAGGATTAAAAAGAAAAAGAAAATATATGTTGGGGTATAAAACAGGTGTTCTCTAGAAATTGCATTTACCGAAAGACCGTGATGAATCTTTGAAATTTCTATGCATACGTTTTTGGGGTAAGAACGTTGAGACCCAGATATAGGGTTTGTTACGTACGAGTGCATATTTTAAAAACTAATACTTCTGGTAGTAATAAATATGAAAATACTGCCATTTAATATTTTGTGTTTTTATAACTTATAAATATAGGGATGAACTTGAGGAGTAAAAACGACAATTATGGTTGGAGTTTTGATTCAGCCGAATCGGTCTAATTGTTTAATTACAAACCCTCACTGCAAACCTTTCTGGCTGTAAATAATTGATCGTGCACATTTAAGCAAAACTAAAACCGCGAATTTGATTTTTCTTTTACTAAACTAAATATTCGGGTTTTAATAAGCAGGGGTGTAAACAATATATCTATAAATAGTCGTTATCGTCTTGGGTTTAAACGGCTTAACTTAAACCGTTAAATATTAATGAGTAAGTTCAAGGATTATATTCAAAAGTAGGTAGGTATTTTAATGTAAATTAAAGCTCGCAGCAAACAATTCTACAAGCCTACGTAATCTATTAAAAATCAATTATTTCTTTGCAAGAAGTCTCTATTTAAGCAATCACGCTCATAAAGTTAAAATCTGTTAAAATAAAATCCGCGATCAGACAGTACAGTGTCCCCTCCCTCACTGATTGTATATGTTGCCATTGTCGACTGTTTACTAATATTTTCTCCCGTGTAAGTAGTAAGGCGTGGACACACGGTACGATAGATTACGGTTAAATTGTTATAAATAAGGCCGGAGTTTACAGACACGGGTCCAAATAACCTTAAAACTACCTCAAATTCCACCTTTACTGTTAAACGTACCCGTTCTTATTGTATTGTATAGATGAATGTGTATTTTCTATCCAGCTTGTGGGTAGGTTATCGGCCCTTTGTTATTTATTTGCACCTTACCTTTACAAGGCTTTGTTTTAATGAGTTTTTTTTAAGTGTCTTTGATACAGTTGGATTATTCAGAATTGTTTGTTTACAAACTAATTTCTCTTTATAGGTAAGTTATTGTAATTATACGTATATATTTTGTGCTTTATTATTTACCATACAATTCTGTATGTGTAAATTTCCTGCCTATTTTTTTTGTTCTTGTCTAAGTGTAGTTAGATTGCATCGCTGTTTAATTTTACCGTTTGTTATATTTTATATATACCGTAATCTGCATTATTATTTTCTTATTTACTTAAAGACCGGCATAATTGGTTTTAGAGGGTCACAGGTTTGGTATTACAATATTGTGATTTTACCGTTTATTTATTTTTTTGTTTGGGTTTATGTGTAGCTAAACTACTTTTTATTTCTTTGTTCCTTAATCTTATAATTTGGTACGCACTTTAACCTGATCTAATTTTTGTTTTGTTATATACTGAACCCTTTCATTGTTTTTTCTTGTTATTTGATTTATTTATGTACTTGTGCAATTATTTATGAGTAAATTGAGTTTTCTTGGTAGTTATTTACCAACTTAGTAAATTAACGGGTTGAACCAGTATTGCGCAAAGCTCTTTCATTCTAATTTGAGTAGTTTCATTGTTTACCTGTCCCACATAATGCAACACTTAACCTCATCCAATCCTATCTCATTCAAATAACGCGGCGTAGCTACCACTAGACGGCCAATCCTTTTGATCAGATTTGAGGTTTGCGAGTAATTAAATATCAGACTTGTAAATAAATTCTAGTGTTTTAATTATTGCCAGCGAAGTCAATGTAAGGCAATCAACTAATTTAAGTAATAGTAGCATTATTGTCAAGATACATCCCTTAGCGATTCTTTTGTTCTTGAATTTGCATTATTGGGAAAACCTCAAATTATACTTTTTAAGTTAGGGTAACTTATAACGGTGTCCCGTCAATTCATCGCGCGACATTTCATCGCCGACAATTCATCGCTACAACAATTTCTCGCGCGACATTTTATTGCGCGAAATTTGATTTTGATGTTTCATTGGGTAATAACCTAATTCGTTGGT
This sequence comes from Vesta saturnalis, assembly GCA_036346205.1. Lineage (NCBI taxonomy): Eukaryota > Metazoa > Arthropoda > Insecta > Coleoptera > Lampyridae > Vesta > Vesta saturnalis. The sequence goes on along the minus strand of JARFJB010000627.1, from coordinate 2,229,653 downwards.
GCAAATGTATATCTTTATTAAAATTAATTTACAATTTATTTCTTTATTTACATTGAATATTATTACTCCCGTAATTATTTTGAGCAAAATTCTATCAGACATGAAAATTAACCTGATTGACTAATAAAATTAATGACATTAAAAACCATAGTCTAATTGATTTTATTTTTAATTCTAGACAATCAATTAATCTGGCTTTCTAAAGGAATATGAATTATATATATATATATATATATATATATATATATATATATATATATATATATATATATATATATATATATATATATATATATATATATATATATATATCTATATATATACAGGGTGTTTCTGAAATAGGGTTACTGCATGTAGAACTCATTAAAACAAGACAAAATGTTCATATAAATATGTGCCCTAAAACGCACCCTTAAAAGTTACAGGCCATTGAAAGGGTTCGAATTAAACTGATTTTATCCAGTTATTTCAAAACGATAAAGATAAAGAGACGAAATAAAGGGAACATACATAACTTTTCACGCCGAGTAACATGAGCTAGGCCATTTTGGTTATTCGAATCATATGCGTCCTTTTCATGGGGATGAAAAGTATCAAGTCCTAAAACTTTGTACGACCTTTTGCAATTTTTGGACAAATTCATAAATTTTGGACAGTTTTACGTAAAAATGTCGTCTTTGCGTAAGTCGATATCGGCAACGGTTTTGTGTAAAATGAGTTTGAAAATTATCATTATTTGATAAAATTACTGTTATTCACTTCGGAATCAATTCAGAAACGTTCCTATTATTTAGCCAAATTGCATTTAGAAATAATCAGAATCATTTAGTACATAAACTAAGATTATTTTAATGTCGAGTTTTCCTTATTATTTACTTCACAAAACTATCCAGTTAAATTGCAATTAATAATTTCAGATAAAATAAATAGCTAATTATGATCAGCATAATGCACTGTAATAATGAAATAATTAATAACACAATTTAGTAAGAAACAAGATAACTAACACTAATTACTAATAGAAGGGATAAATTACAGTAACTGTTCGAAATGACCACCGTCAAATTCATAAATTTTGGACAGTTTTACGTAAAAAATGTCGTCTTTGCGTAAGTCGATATCGGCAACGGTTTTTGTGTAAAATGAGTTTGAAAATTGTCATAAATGTTCTAGAAATTATTAGGCCGAAAATAAAGTTACCATAGGAAACAAAAAATAGCGTTGGCTACGATACCCTGTCAGAATAAATAATTATTTATTGATAACTTATCACCTAACTTTTGCAAAAGTTAATCAAAATTAATTTAGTGGCTGTTAACAATTATTTTTATTTTAAAATGCCAGACTATTCAAATGCGGAATTTACGGATATGCATTTTATGTATGGCCGTGCAAATGGTAATGCAACAGAAGCAAGGCGTTTGTATGCGGTGGCATACCCAAATAGAAGACTTCCATCTCGACAAGTATTTCAGAGGATCCATCAACGTTTAAGAGAAAGTGGTTCATTCCAGGCAAGGGTAAACGATCGTGGCAGAGCCAGATTTGTAAGAATCCGGCGACTGAAGAACGTGTTTTGAGAATAGTTCAAGAAAATCCAAGAGTTAGTGTAAGAAGTATCGGGCATATGAATGACATAAGTTTTCTGTAGTTTGGCGAATTCTTTGCGAGCAGCTCCTTCATCCTTTTCACATCCAACGAGTTCAAGCTTTAAATCCTAATGATTACGGACCCGCCGAGAATTTTGCCAATGGCTATTACAAAAGTTGAGACGGTTCCCAAATTTTCTTCACGTATCTTGTTTACCGACGAGGCAAGTTTCAGTAAAGATGGATACGTTAATTTTCATAACGGACACGAATGGGCGAAAGAAAATCCCCATAGTGTATTTCAGGCAAGACATCAAATTCGGTTTTCCATCAATGTCTGGGCCGGCATTTTAGGTGATCGGCTAATCGGGCCTTTCATATTGCCTAATCGGTTGAATGGTCAGGATTATTATAATTTCTTAGTAAACGATTTGTTGGAACTTTTAGAAGATGTACCTGTAATTGAACGTCATCACATGTGGTTTATGCAGGATGGAGTGCCGCTCCATTACCTCTTGAACGTAAGACAACACTTAAATGAAGTTTATGGAGAAAAGTGGATAAGGTCGAGGAGGTCCTGTTTCCTGCCCCCTCCCCCCCCCCGGTCCCCCGACCTAAACCCACTCGATTATTTTATGTGGGGCCACCTCAAAGCGAAAGTGTATAAAACATCAATCGAAACCATTGAATAATTACGGGAGAAAATTGAAATCGCCTGCATGGAAATACGACAAACGCCAAGAATTTTTCAGAGGGTTTGTAAGTCTTTGAAACGTTGCGCCAGATTATGCATTGAAATGGACGGTGGTCATTTCGAACAGTTACTGTAATTTATTCCTTGTATTAGTAATTAGTGTTAGTTACCTTGTTTCTTATTAAATTGTGTTATTAATTATTTCATTATTACAGTGCATTATGCTGATCATAATTAAGCTTATTTATTTTATCTGAAATTATTAATTGCAATTTAACTGGATAGTTTTGTGAAGTAAATAATAAGGAAAACTCGACATTAAAATAATCTTAGTTTATGTACTAAATGATTCTGATTATTTCTAAATGCAATTTGGCTAAATAATAGGAACGTTTCTGAATTGATTCCGAAGTGAATAACAGTAATTTTATCAAATAATGATCATTTTCAAACTCATTTTACACAAAAACCGTTGCCGATATCGACTTACGCAAAGACGACATTTTTTACGTAAAACTGTCCAAAATTTATGAATTTGTCAAAAAAAATTGCAAAAGGTCGTACAAAATTTTTAGGGACTTGATACCTTTTCATCCCCTGAAAAGGACGCATATGATTCGAATAACGAAAAATGGCCTAGCTCATGTTACTCGTCGTGAAAAGTTATGTATGTTCCTTAATTTCATCTCTTTATGTTTTATCGTTTTGAAATAATTGAATAAAATCAGTTTCATTCGAACCCTTTCAATGGCCTGTAATTTTTAAGGGTGCGTTTTAGGGCACATATTTATATGAACATTTTGTCTTATTTTAATGAGTTCTACATGCAGTAGAAATTCGGAACCCTATTTCAGAAACACCCTGTATTATATAAATAATTGAAATTAAATATTTACCGTTGAATGTAGTTATTAACTTCACAACGTTTCTTTCAAATTTGGTAAGTTATTGTTATTGTGAGTAAGTTATGGTTGGTTGTTGTTTATTAATTTGGCTATTTTACTTTTAACTTGCATAAAATATATGGTTAATTCAATTTAAATTCAATATCAGGCATAAATTACAAATTATAACTTACAGCAAGTACTTCCATCACAATAATGCAATTGAAAACCATAGAAAAAAATGAGTAGTTAATATAAATAATTGAAATTAAATATTTACCGTTGAATGTAGTTATTAACTTCACAACGTTTCTTTCAAATTTGGGTTATTTTATTCGTGAGTAAATATGGTGTGTGTTTATAATTTGGCTATTTTACTTTTAACTTGCATAAAATATATGGTTAATTCAATTTAAATTCAATATCAGTTCATAATATTGACGAAATTTTGTTACATCACGACTTAGGTCAAATTCCAATTGGAGTAGCCAGTTAGTGACTTAATTGCCTTCAGCAATTATTGTCTGATATATGGTCTTATGCACAAGGCCCTACAAGTTGCGTTATTTAAATCTCCGATATCAAATAATTCGTAATAAGACGACTAATCCAAAACAACAACATTCATTAGGTTACAGCGTTATGTAATAATGAATTTACATTTGCAATGTTCTTTAAAGCGAGTTTTGATGGGTCGCTTAGTTTGTCCTAGATAATATTTGTTCTATTATTTCTATTTTTTTTAAATTTTCGACCTACCCTAGTTATTCACTTAATCCTTTAGAATAAGAGTTTGTAAATTATTATCTGAAGTATTGATTGTTTTGAAATTAATTTTGGAAAAGATTTTAACAGACCTATTGTATTAAGCAAGTAATGGTATGAATCTTTTAGTGCTTGCTTGTTTTCTTACAATATATATATATATATATATATATATATATATATATATATATATATATATATATATATATAATATATAATGTATAGGGTTGGCGCGAAGAGTTTTGATTAAAAGTAATGGCGGATACAGTTATGTTACAAATCTGAAATTACGAAGCTGTAGGCTTTGGATGACACTGAGTTCAAATATAATATTGTCCTGAATGTGGCACTTCCGGTTATACCTGAAGTAGACGTCAACTTTGTTATTTTAAATGGAACCTAATATTTTTTATTTTATTTTCGAATTCTAGATAAAATTTGTGCATAATGTCCTATACCAAAAATGAAGTATTTTCGAGATATTTCGATTTTTTTTTAAATTTTGAAGAAATCCTAGTCCACATTGAATAACGATATCTCCATTAATAACGAAGCTAGTGACGTGAAATTGTAACCAATGAACAACAAGCGCTTGCCCGTTAACTCCATATATCCATTTCATTGATATTTCATAAAGGGTGTTTTAAACCTAGCCGCCAACATGCACAATTTAAATCATTTATAAATTGCTTACTTTAAATGGAACACCCTGTATTTTATTACATTTTCCGCTGTGTTTTTTTAAGCCAATTCGTTTGGTATCAGCATTCCCGATACCTAAATCCAACCACTTTTGAGATATTTCATTATCTTGGTTAAAACATAACAACACTTAATTATTTCAACATTAGTAAAGGGTAGGCCATGATTTCATTATTTAAGTGATATTTTTTATAAGTTATTAATTCTGAAAAGTAACCAATAGCCTGAAAGGATTATTAATTGTGGATATCATTAAAACCGTTGACTAGGTATCTTGTATTAATTTAATTAGATAACTTACAAACAAAAATAACTAAATGTAATATTAAACAAATAAAGTTTTATAATAAGTGTTCAAAATTCCCATCTACTTCTGAACATTTATGAATCCTTTTCATTAAGTTATGTCTTGTAATTCTGGAAATATGGTCGGGTGTTAGAGAATTAAAAGCAAGTAAGACTCTCTGCATCATATCTTCCTTTGTCGTAACAGGTTTGGAAAATACCTGATTTTTAATGTAACCCCAAATACTAAACTCTAGAGGAGCCAAATCAGGACAGCGAGCTGGCCAACGGAATGGACCCTGATTGGCAATCCATCTATCATCAAACATGTCGTAAAGATGCTGAGCAACAGCCCCAAAGTTATGAGGAGGTGCTCCATCTTGCTGATACCCAGCTGAATCCGCCTCTCCATTTCTTAAAGTATGTAACGCCGGTCGTATGGCTTCTTCTAAAATGTGGCAATATCTTGTACCATTTAAATTTTCATCATAAAATTTTAATGCTAAAATTTTATCGTCTTTTATTGCACAAAAAAACATTAAAACTCCAACTATCTTGGAAATAACGTTCTCTACTAACATGTGGATTTTCATTAGACCAAAAATGGGAATTATGTCGATTAAATAATCTATTTTTGCTAAACTTTGCTTCACCACACCATATAACTCTTTTTATGCAGTTTTCATCCTCTTGGGTCTTCATTAAAAACCATTCACAGAATTCTACCCTTCGAGGAAGATCACCTAATTGTAAGTGTTGCACCAAATGATATGAAAATGGTTTCCATTTGTGTTTTTTAAAATGCGATGAATTGTTCTCGTCGACAAAGTAAGATCTCTCTCACAATCTCTAATGGAGGCATTTGGAGAGGCCGTAAAATAACCCAAAACGTTAATTTCGTTTATGTCACTGTCCACTAGTGGTTTATTTTTATTAATTTTTGTCTTAAATTGACCAAACTGGCGGCAGTGTTTAAGCAATCTTCTTATAATATCACCAGTTGCATTTGGTCGATTTGGATATCTTTCTGCAAAAACACGGCCGTTCAACAATTCTATTACACTCGCGTAAATAATAATAAGATTTAAAAAATCATCATTAGTAAATCCTACATTTGCCATTATTTACTATAAAATACAAACTGGTAAAGAAAATTGTCAAAACAACATAAACAATTAACGTTCTAACTTTCAAATCTTTGACAGCCATGGCCTACCCGTTACTAATGTTGAAATAATTAAGTGTTGTTATGTTTTAACTAAAATAATGAAATATCTCAAAAGTGGTTGGATTTAGGTATAGGGAATACTGATACCAAACGAATTGGCTTAAAAAAACACAGCGGAAAATGTAATAAAATACAGGGTGTTCCATTTAAAGTAAGCAACTTATAATTGATTTAAATTGTGAATGTTGGCGGCTAAGTTTACAACACCCTTTATGAAATATCAATGAGATGGATATATGGAGTTAACAGGCAAGCGCTTGTTGTTTATTGGTTACAATTTCACGTCACTAGCTTCGTTATTAATGGAGATATCGTTATTCAATGTGGACTAGGATTTTTTCAAAATTTAAAAAAAAATCGAAATATCTCGAAAATACTTCATTTTTGGTATAGGACATTGTGCACAAATTTTATCTAGAATTTCATGTAGAATTCGAAAATAAAACAAAAAATATTAGGTTCCATTTAAAATAACAGAGTTGACGTCTACTTCCGGTATAACCGGAAGTGCCACATTCAGGGCAATATTATTGTTGAACTCAGTGTCATCCAAAACCTACAGCCTCGTAATTTCAGATTTTTAACATAACTGTATCCGCCATTACTTTTAATCAAAACTCTTCGCGTCACTCCATGTATATGCCATAAGATATCCTGACAGGAGGCATTATGGCAAAGAAGTATTTAAAAGAAAGGCAAGAAGATTAAGAGAAACTGGTAGCTTTCATCGTCCTTGTTATAAACGACGTGGTGTAGGTGTGACCGAAGATAATGTAATCAATGTCCAAAACAACAACATTCATTAGGTTACAGCGTTATGTAATAATGAATTTACATTTGCAATGTTCTTTAAAGCGAGTTTTGATGGGTCGCTTAGTTTGTCCTAGATATATTTGTTCTATTTTTCTATTTTTTTTATAAATTTTCGACCTACCCTGCTTATTCACTTAATCCTTTGAATAAGAGTTTGTAAATTATTATCTGAAGTATTGATTGTTTTGAAATTAATTTTGGAAAAGATTTTAGATAGACCTATTGTATAAGCAAGTAATGGTAATTTTATATACTTAGATTTCTATTTGTTTTCTAACGCTACCCTATGTATATTGTATTTCTGTAGTAGTGCAATTATCTATTATAATTTTCAACTGAAAGAGGAAAATTATGCACTCTATGAACCAACAAAGTAAAAGCCGGTAGTATGCTGTTTACAGTGATGGGAGAGTAGTTATGAATCTTTTAGTGCTTGCTTGTTTTCTTACAATATATATATATATATATATATATATATATATATATATATATATATATATATATATATATTAGGTGTGGCGCGAAGAGTTTTGATTAAAAGTAATGGCGGATACAGTTATGTTACAAATCTGAAATTACGAAGCTGTAGGCTTTGGATGACGCTGAGTTCAAATATAATATTGTCCTGAATGTGGCACTTCCGGTTATACCTGAAGTAGACGTCAACTTTGTTATTTTAAATGGAACCTAATATTTTTTATTTTATTTTCGAATTCTAGATAAAATTTGTGCATAATGTCGTATACCAAAAATGAAGTATTTTCGAGATATTTCGATTTTTTTTTAAATTTTGAAGAAATCCTAGTCCACATTGAATAACGATATCTCCATTAATAACGAAGCTAGTGACGTGAAATTGTAACCAATAAACAACAAGCGCTTGCCCGTTAACTCCATATATCCATTTAATTGATATTTCATAAAGGGTGTTTTAAACTTAGCCGCCAACATGCACAATTTAAATCATTTATAAATTGCTTACTTTAAATGGAACACCCTGTATTTTATTACATTTTCCGCTGTGTTTTTTTAAGCCAATTCGTTTGGTATCAGCATTCCCCATACCTAAATCCAACCACTTTTGAGATATTTCATTATCTTGGTTAAAACATGACAACACTTAATTATTTCAACATTAGTAAAGGGTAGGCCATGATTTTCATTATTTAAGTTGATATTTTTTTATAAGTTATTAATTCTGAAAAGTAACCAATAGCCTGAAAGGATTATTAATTGTGGATATCATTAAAACCGTTGACTAGGTACCTTGTATTAATTTAATTAGATAACTTACAAACAAAAATAACTAAATGTAATATTAAACAAATAAAGTTTTATAATAAGTGTTCACCATCTACTTCTGAACATTTATGAATCCTTTTCATTAAGTTATGTCTTGTAATTCTGGAAATATGGTCGGGTATTAGAGAATTAAAAGCAAGTAAGACTCTCTGCATCATATCTTCCTTTGTCGTAACAGGTTTGGAAAATACCTGATTTTTAATGTAACCCCAAATACTAAACTCTAGAGGAGCCAAATCAGGACAGCGAGCTGGCCAACGAAATGGACCCTGATTGGCAATCCATCTATCATCAAACATGTCGTAAAGATGCTGAGCAACAGCCCCAAAGTTATGAGGAGGTGGTCCATCTTGCTGGTACCCAGCTGAATCCGCCTCTCCATTTCTTAAAGTATGTAACGCCGGTCGTATGGCTTCTTCTAAAATGTGGCAATATCTTGTACCATTTAAATTTTCATCATAAAATTTTAATGCTAAAATTTTATCGTCTTTTATTGCACAAAAAACATTAAAACTCCAACTATCTTGGAAATAACGTTCTCTACTAACATGTGGATTTTCATTAGACCAAAAATGGGAATTATGTCGATTAAATAATCTATTTTTGCTAAACTTTGCTTCATCACACCATATAACTCTTTTTATGCAGTTTTCATCCTCTTGGGTCTTCATTAAAAACCATTCACAGAATTCTACCCTTCGAGGAATATCACCTAATTGTAAGTGTTGCACCAAATGATATGAAAATGGTTTCCATTTGTGTTTTTAAAATGCGATGAATTGTTCTCGTCGACAAAGTAAGATCTCTCTCACAATCTCTAATGGAGGCATTTGGAGAGGCCGTAAAATAACCCAAAACGTTAATTTCGTTTCTGTTACTGTCCACTAGTGGTTTATTTTTAGTAATTTTTGTCTTAAATTGACCAAACTGGCGGCAGTGTTCAAGCAATCTTCTTATAATATCACCAGTTGCATTTGGTCGATTTGGATATCTTTCTGCAAAAACACGGCCGTTCAACAATTCTATTACACTCGCGTAAATAATAATAAGATTTAAAAAATCATCATTAGTACATCCTACATTTGCCATTATTTACTATAAAATACAAACTGGTAAAGAAATTTGTCAAAACTACATAAACAATTAACGTTCTAACTTTCAAATCTTTGACAGCCATGGCCTACCCTTTACTAATGTTGAAATAATTAAGTGTTGTTATGTTTTAACTAAGATAATGAAATATCTCAAAAGTGGTTGGATTTAGGTATAGGGAATACTGATACCAAACGAATTGGCTTAAAAAAACAAAGCGGAAAATGTAATAAAATACAGGGTGTTCCATTTAAAGTAAGCAACTTATAATTGATTTAAATTGTGAATGTTGGCGGCTAAGTTTAAAACACCCTTTATGAAATATCAATGAGATGGATATATGGAGTTAACAGACAAGCGCTTGTTGTTTATTGGTTACAATTTCACGTCACTAGCTTCGTTATTAATGGAGATATCGTTATTCAAAGTGGACTAGGATTTTTTCAAAATTAAAAAAAAAAAATCGAAATATCTCGAAAATACTTCATTTTTGGTATAGGACATTGTGCACAAATTTTATCTAGAATTTCATGTAGAATTCGAAAATAAAACAAAAAATATTAGGTTCCATTTAAAATAACAAAGTTGACGTCTACTTCCGGTATTCCCGGAAGTGCCACATTCAGGGCAATATTATTGTTGAACTCAGTGTCATCCAAAACCTACAGCTTCGTAATTTCAGATTTTTAACATAACTGTATCCGCCATTACTTTTAATCAAAACTCTTCGCGTCACTCCATGTATATGCCATAAGATATCCTGACAGGAGGCATTATGGCAAAGAAGTATTTAAAAGAAAGGCAAGACGATTAAGAGAAACTGGTAGCTTTCATCGTCCTTGTTATAAACGACGTGGTGTAGGAGTGACCGAAGATAATGTAATCAATGTTCTTGCTTTAGTTCAACAGAATCCATATATAAGTAGTCGGCAAATCTCTACAAATTAAACATACCAAAAACTATCGTTCTAAGGATGTTAAAGCATACAATGTAGGTTTCTTATAATATTATGAACTGCACATTTAAGTTTAAAAACTGTAATCTTCTTTAAATTTTAGATTCAACTGTTTTATTTTCATATTGAGATAAAAACGGCAACATGGCACTTCAATAATTTCATAATTTCATTCATTCCTAACAAATATTTGTTTCTCTATGTTTTTTTGGACTGCATCCTTATCATGTACTTCTCCACCGAGTTTTACATGAAAGGGATTTCGATGCAAGGCTGGATTACTGCAATTGGATGTTAGGTATGCTGGAAGAACAACCGCATATCATATCAAATATTTTGTATACAGAGGAAGCCACCTTTAGTATTAGTAGTGCGGGTGGTTTTAATCTACATAATATGCATATTTGGCTGAAGAAAATCCGCACTGGATAGACAAAGTGCGGTTTCAAGGTAGGTGGAGTCTTACTTAATGTTTGGTGTGGTATAGTTGATGGAAAAATCATAGGACCATAGGAACATTTAGTTGGACATTAAGTTTTAATGTGTGTGATCTTCTTTTCATATATTTTGTTACTTTAAGTTATAATACAGAGTGAGCCAATACTAGTTACGTATGTTTACACGTTTTTACTTATATCTTGAGTTAGACAACAGATATCGACATGCGGTTTACGCCATTCTGTTACGAATTTAATCCGTTGTAATTTACAATACTTAGGTGTTTCCATTTAAAAATCGTAACATAGATAAATTTTAATTTTTTTTTATTCGAAAGTGCCCTCTATCTACGACAATTAAAACTAAATGCAATTGTTTTATAGTAGATGCAATTGGTTCATCTAAGCCTTTCAAGTGAGAATAATTTCGTTAAAATCGGTTGATCCAAACCAAATTTATAGGCATTTATTCATACAAATATTCCTACTCTCCCCCACCCTTTATTTGAAAAAATCGAGAAAAAAGTATTTAACAAAATTTACTTATTTAGTACCTACTATGATTGGACATATTTTATAAAAAATTGTTTTTAAATTTTTCTATAAGATTATGCCCTCAAGCGGTAAAGCTAGAAACCTGAAGGTTATTTCCAGCGATTTCCCTTGACCGTTTTTACTAAGAAAATTTTTTTACAAAGCTGTATGATACACAGTTCCTGATATATATCGGGAGGATCGGCTTATTGGTCCACCCGGTACATAACATTTTTTCTTAAAAAAGGTATAAATGCAATCATTCCAAATGTTCTAAATAATAGAGTGCAGATTAATAAAATTGATATATAACAGACTATATTTTTTAATAAAAACACAAGTATTGTATAAAATGAAAAGAAAAAAAAAAAAATTATACTTTTTGTTGTTACTGTGAATTTACACTATAATTATACTTATTAGTTTCGTGATTTACGTCATTTATTAAAACTTTGGTTAACTTTAACAATGTTTTATCATGTAAAAACAAGATTTAATTAAGATTGCAATAACGAATGCTCCAACTGTATAACTTATTAATTACAAAATACACTTTATATATCTGTTTGACTCCACAGCTCCTGTTACTTCAAAGTTGCTTCTCATTGATCTTAGGAAATTGCTTATATTCATTATAACATCTAACAATAACGCGAGAAATGTTTCCATTATATAATCGACGCAACATAAAATAAGATTTCTCCCATTTTATATACTTATGTAGTGTATGTAATTTGTAAAATTCATGAATACAATATAACTAATTAACTTTATAAAGGTTTTCGCTTAAAACTGATAAAACAACGCTTCAATTTCAACAAAGCAGAAATTATATTTTTTTATTGTATCTATTGATTGTAAGTACAGATATCAGAAACCGTTTAATAACAGTTAAATACTTTCTGTGACTTACCTGCATTCACAATATCCGATACGAATGCTTGCAGAAGAAAGTATAGAATGTGAAAATGTCTAAGTGATGTAAAGATTTCTTCATATCCGTTTACCCAATCACTCAACATTTTTGAGGGATGCGTTCTGAACTTCGTCGCTTTTTGCTATTCACGACTTTTCCGATGCATTCTGATTGATGACATCTTTGTACAAACCAAAAGTCCATCAATTCTGTAACAAAAGGAAAGTTTGAGATATTTGGTAGAATTACAGCGTTTTTTTTTTATACACTTACATAAAGGCAAAAAAAATAAAAACTATTTTAGAGTTAAGGCTGAATATACAACAAAATGTGCTGTTCATAAATTACTTTTTATAGATTATTGTAAGTACGAAATATGTATTATTTTTTAACATAAACCGAACGTAATCATTTTGCGTTCTCATATTTGTCAAACATTTCCGGCCGAAAGCTTAAAATCTGCAAAATTATTAATTAATTTATTAGTTCACTTTTTGCTAATATCTACAGTACTGTGCGAAATAGTGTGAGCGTAGCCTTAATTTTCGTAATTTTACTTTTTTTGCAATTGGCAATGCTTTTTATGTCAAAAGTAGTGGCCATTCTTGATACTGTTTTAACCAGCTAGTTATTGTGGTTTTGCAGATGTAAGACGAAATAAGCTATAATTAACTTTTATTTTTAAAAATGGATATTACTCCCACAAAGCGTTCTAAGATTTGTACTTTGAGTGAATACACATCAATAACTCAAGGAGATATTGCTAAGGAGTGTGGTGTGAGTTTAGGCGTTGTAAATAAAATTTTGAAGCAAAAAAGGGAAACTGGGACGATTGAAGTGAACAAAAAAGGTAAATGTGGAAGGAAGAGAAAAACAACAGCAAGAGACGAACCTTTTTTGACAAGGGAAAGTAAATTAAACTCCAGAAAAACAATCAAAGGACTTCAACAAGGCTTAGCCCGCGCTGGTATGACTATTCATGACTCTACCAGACGAAAAAGCTTAATAGAAGGAAGGCGAAAAGCAATCAGACCTCAGAGAAAATAGTTACTGACTGCTGCTATGATGAAAAAACGATACATTTGGGCAAAACAATATGTGGGTTGGACAGTTGAAATGTGGAGAAAAGTGTTATCCTCAGGTGAGTCATTTTTTGGTTCAATGACAGCGATCTCGTTTCGTCAGAAAAAGTGACATCGAAAAACTTCCGGCAGTTCATATAGCCCAAACAGTAAAACATCCATTAAAGAATATGTTTTGGGGCTGCTTTTCGTACATAGGTACCCAATCTCTTGTGCCGATCGAAGGTATGATGAACTCCCAAAAATACAAAGACTTTCTAGAACACAAATTGGAAGCTGAACTAAGAAAAGTTGATCACAATGGTCAAGGATAAACAAATATCTTGCCTCGCATGGCCAAGAAATTCACCGGATCTTAATCCGATTGAAAATCTGCAACGTGTCTAACCAACCACGTCACATAAAATGGGGAGAACTTAGTTAGCTTGACTAGTAACTCAGCCAAACGGTCCTGATACCGCAGAATACTCGGATAGCGTGGGTGTTTTGAAGTGTTGATAAAGAGTAAATAGATGGTTACGTTAGTTATAAAACGAGAACGAAATTGTAGGCAGAAAGATAAGAACAGACAAGAATAATATATATATATATATATATATATATATATATATATATATATATATACAGGGTGTCCGGAAAATGTAGAAAATCTCTCGGATTTAGATAGAAGACGAAAAATGACATGACAAGTTCCTATAAATTTTTTCCTCCAGACCCTCCCTACGGACATGTGAGCCCCTACAGGACGCCACTGAAATACGTTTTTCTTGAATAACTTTTAAAGTAAAGTAATTCAGTATGATGGCCACTAGTATGGGCCTCTTAAAATAGTATCCTTGAAACATATTTAGCTTGTTTAGTTTACCAGGGATGGACTAAGTTGTACACCTTAACGCCTAAATTTTTAACACCCTGTATGATAAAGATCCAAAAAATATTTTTGGGTAGTTTGAACCTTTCTCTACAAAAAGGATACATGTTTAATATCGATAAAATTAACTATTCTCGAGAAAAAATACTTTTTTAAGATTCCTCAAAAACTATAAAAGATATTACACTGAGATTTGGTACACCTAAATTAAATTGTATTAAATACAATTAATCAGGTGAGTTTGAGTCAACTGACTCCATCCAGTGGCGTAGAATATTTTAAGTTAATCAGTTTACGTAAAAAGCGCACGCCCTTGGATTTTTGAAGAAATATTTTTTGATAGATTCAACATTTAATTCGGCACCCGTTTTTGAAATAGTATTTTGCATTAACATAAACGACTACATTATTCAATAAAAATCAAAATATGTTTTATTTTACAAAAAATAACGCAGTTAACTATTAGGTACATTATTAAATAGCTATTGAACGAATCAAAACAAAATAATAATTATTTTTATACATATTGTTCAAAATGTCCTCCTTCCTATTGAATGCTAGCTTGTATTCTTCTTAGCAAATGAAACCTAACACTGAAAAATTTGTGGCATAGCCCTAATCTCATCGCATGCCATGTTTATGCGATTCCAAAGTTGCTCTCGCTTATCAATTGGAACAGAATAGACACGAGTTTTAGATACCCCACACAATAAAATTCAATGGGTTTAAATCTGGCGATCGTGCCGACCACGGTACTTCACTTCCTCGTCCAATCCAGCGTACAGGGAACCATGTATTTAAAAATTCTCTGACGTTTCGTGTAGAATGTGGTGGTACACCATCACGCATGAAATACATGTTCATTCTAACATCTAAGGGTACGTCGTCAAACCATTCTGGCAAATCTTCTCTCAAAAAATTTAAATAGAATTCGCCAGTAAGTCTTTGAGGAAAACGGATAGGTCCGATTAGGTGATCGTCTAGTATACCTATCCAAATATTTTCACTAAATCTATGATGGTGAGCTGTAACTACAGTTGGATGCTAATTTTCATCTAACCATTTGTGGGAATTATGCAAGTTTATTGTTCCATTTTGGGAAAAAATACACTCATCAGTGGTCAATAAGTTTCTAACAAATTGTACATCTTCAGCATTTTTGTTTAAAAACCATTCGCAAAAATTCATTCGACGAGGATGGTCAGCAGGCACCAATGCATGCACTTTTTGTAGGTGAAAGGGATATAAATTTTGTTCTTGTAAATCTTTCCAAGACTTGCTATGCGACACACTAAATTCTAAACCTAACTCACGCGTACTTAAACTCTATCTAAAATTTGTTCCTCAATTTCAACTGATACACGAGCATTTCGTCCGGAATTTTTCTTCCTTTTAAACTTCCATACTCTGACAAGTTACGATGAACGGTTCTAAACGTAGTATGATGTGGATGTCTTCTATTTGGAAATCTTTGTTCATAAAGTCGAGCAGCTGCACGAGCACTGCAATTAGTATTACCATAACATAAATGCATATCGACCAGTTCCGGTTTGAAATAATTAATTTTTTCACAGTAATTAGACACAAACAATGAATTACAAAGCACGCGTAAATGCAACTATTTTAGCAAACATAAGATACGTAACTGTCAAATGCAAAGCAATCTCTGATTTATTTAATTTGGTTATTACTGAATAATGTATGTAGTCGTTTAAGTTAATGCAAAATATTTCAAAAACGGGTACCGAATCTAAAAAATACTAAGTATGATTTTATTTGCAGAATTGAATGTTGAGTTTAACAAAAATATTTCTTCAAAAAAGTAGGGACGTGCGTTTTTTCTTTTGTTAAAGTGATTAACAACTTATTCTACGCCACTGGATGGAGCCAATTGACTCAAACTCACCTGATTAATTGTACTTAATTAGACATTTAGGTGTACCAAATCTCAGTGTAATATCTTTTGTAGTTTTGAGGAATCTTAAAAATCTTAAAAAATTATTATTTAATCAACCTGTATCTCGGTTAGGAAGCATTTTCGGAAAAGCCCGCGCTGGTATGACTATTCATGACTCTACCAGACGAAAAAGCTTAATAGAAGGAAGGCGAAAAGCAATCAGACCTCAGAGAAAATAGTTACTGACTGCTGCTATGATGAAAAAACGATACATTTGGGCAAAACAATATGTGGGTTGGACAGTTGAAATGTGGAGAAAAGTGTTATCCTCAGGTGAGTCATTTTTTGGTTCAATGACAGCGATCTCGTTTCGTCAGAAAAAGTGACATCGAAAAACTTCCGGCAGTTCATATAGCCCAAACAGTAAAACATCCATTAAAGAATATGTTTTGGGGCTGCTTTTCGTACATAGGTACCCAATCTCTTGTGCCGATCGAAGGTATGATGAACTCCCAAAAATACAAAGACTTTCTAGAACACAAATTGGAAGCTGAACTAAGAAAAGTTGATCACAATGGTCAAGGATAAACAAATATCTTGCCTCGCATGGCCAAGAAATTCACCGGATCTTAATCCGATTGAAAATCTGCAACGTGTCTAACCAACCACGTCACATAAAATGGGGAGAACTTAGTTAGCTTGACTAGTAACTCAGCCAAACGGTCCTGATACCGCAGAATACTCGGATAGCGTGGGTGTTTTGAAGTGTTGATAAAGAGTAAATAGATGGTTACGTTAGTTATAAAACGAGAACGAAATTGTAGGCAGAAAGATAAGAACAGACAAGAAAATATATATATATATATATATATATATATATATATATATATATATATACAGGGTGTCCGGAAAAATGTAGAAAATCTCTCGGATTTAGATAGAAGACGAAAAAATGACATGACAAGTTCCTATAAATTTTTTTCCTCCAGACCCTCCCTACGGACATGTGAGCCCCTACAGGACGCCACTGGAAATACGTTTTTCTTGAATAACTTTTAAAGTAAAGTAATTCAGTATGATGGCCACTAGTATGGGCCTCTTAAAATAGTATCCTTGAAACATATTTAGCTTGTTTAGTTTACCAGGGATGGACTAAGTTGTACACCTTAACGCCTAAATTTTTAACACCCTGTATGATAAAGATCCAAAAAAATATTTTTGGGTAGTTTGAACCTTTCTCTACAAAAAGGATACATGTTTAATATCGAAAAAAAAAAAAAAAAAAAAAAAAAAAAAAAAAAAAAAAAAAAAAAAAAAAAAAAAAAAAAAAAAAAAAAAAAAAAAAAAAAAAAAAAAAAAAAAAAAAAAAAAAAAAAAAAAAAAAAAAAAAAAAAAAAAAAAAAAAAAAAAAAAAAAAAAAAAAAAAAAAAAAAAAAAAAAAAAAAAAAAAAAAAGGGGGGGGGGGGGGGGGGGGGGGGGGGGGGGGGGGGGGGGGGGGGGGGGGGGGGGGGGGGGGGGGGGGGGGGCGTACAGGGAACCATGTATTTAAAAATTCTCTGACGTTTCGTGTAGAATGTGGTGGTACACCATCACGCATGAAATACATGTTCATTCTAACATCTAAGGGTACGTCGTCAAACCATTCTGGCAAATCTTCTCTCAAAAAATTTAAATAGAATTCGCCAGTAAGTCTTTGAGGAAAACGGATAGGTCCGATTAGGTGATCGTCTAGTATACCTATCCAAATATTTTCACTAAATCTATGATGGTGAGCTGTAACTACAGTTGGATGCTGATTTTCATCTAACCATTTGTGGGAATTATGCAAGTTTATTGTTCCATTTTGGGAAAAAATACACTCATCAGTGGTCAATAAGTTTCTAACAAATTGTACATCTTCAGCATTTTTGTTTAAAAACCATTCGCAAAAATTCATTCGACGAGGATGGTCAGCAGGCACCAATGCATGCACTTTTTGTAGGTGAAAGGGATATAAATTTTGTTCTTGTAAATCTTTCCAAGACTTGCTATGCGACACACTAAATTCTAAACCTAACTCAAAAAAAAAAAAAAAAAAAAAAAAAAAAAAAAAAGTATGATGTGGATGTCTTCTATTTGGAAATCTTTGTTCATAAAGTCGAGCAGCTGCACGAGCACTGCAATTAGTATTACCATAACATAAATGCATATCGACCAGTTCCGGTTTGAAATAATTAATTTTTTCACAGTAATTAGACACAAACAATGAATTACAAAG
Source organism: Vesta saturnalis (assembly GCA_036346205.1). NCBI lineage: Eukaryota > Metazoa > Arthropoda > Insecta > Coleoptera > Lampyridae > Vesta > Vesta saturnalis. The sequence continues at coordinate 2,211,349 of JARFJB010000627.1, read as the reverse complement.
CACGCGTAAATGCAACTATTTTAGCAAACATAAGATACGTAACTGTCAAATGCAAAGCAATCTCTGATTTATTTAATTTGGTTATTACTGAATAATGTATGTAGTCGTTTAAGTTAATGCAAAATATTTCAAAAACGGGTACCGAATCTAAAAATACTAAGTATGATTTTATTTGCAGAATTGAATGTTGAGTTTAACAAAAATATTTCTTCAAAAAAGTAGGGACGTGCGTTTTTTCTTTTGTTAAAGTGATTAACAACTTATTCTACGCCACTGGATGGAGCCAATTGACTCAAACTCACCTGATTAATTGTACTTAATTAGACATTTAGGTGTACCAAATCTCAGTGTAATATCTTTTGTAGTTTTTGAGGAATCTTAAAAAAATCTTAAAAAAATTATTATTTAATCAACCTGTATCTCGGTTAGGAAGCATTTTCGGAAAAGCGTTTACGATAATTTTTGTCTTATTTTGAATCATAGAATCTCCAGTTTTCGTTTGTCGGTGATTTTAAAATACACCCTATATATATATATATATATATATATATATATATATATATATATATATATATATATATATATATACAGGGTTAGTTAAAAGTATGGAAATTATGTTCAATACAAAAGTGTGTTATAAAATTATTATCTACATTTGAGAATACTTGAATTATTTTTTTCTTCAATTGTTTTTAAGTTACGACGTCATCGATATTTTTTTTAAATGACAACCTATATTTCTGATTATTGATTTCGATAGTACATTCTATTCTCTTTTCAACGGTATACAATTTTCAATATGTTACATTTGAAAAAAATTGAAAAAAAGTGCCTTAATGTTCAAATATTAAAGATCATTAAATTGATTAGGAACAAGGCATTCAACAAAATTTTCTTAAGTGTTTGGTTATAATCAAAATGTATTTCAATAAAGCATGTTTAGAATATGTAATTATTCAATGGTATCACCATCTAGTGGTGATTTAGCAAACTACCAGGTATCTATAAAATATATGAATTTAAAGCTAACCAGAACCGACGTATAGGCGGCACTAGCAAGTTTATTTTAAGAACTTTTATAAAATAAGAAATGTAAATACGATAAAGAAATAATTCAATCCATTATGAATTAAAGCGTACATGGTAACGGCAGTAAATACAGAAAATTCAGATCATTAAGGTAGAGACCGAGTAACCCTTAAATAACAATCCTAAATATCAAGTCAGAGATACCTATTTAGTCTTGTTCTTTTCCAAATAGAGTAGTAAGAGAAAATTATAAAATCGATCCGAAAAGATCGATTTTGCACGTTACAAATCTATAGGCTATTGTAAAAGCTAGACTTCGCATGGCCACTAGTATGGGCCTCTTAAAATAGTATCCTTGAAACATATTTAGCTTGTTTAGTTTACCAGGGATGGACTAAGTTGTACACCTTAACGCCTAAATTTTTAACACCCTGTATGATAAAGATCCAAAAAAAAATATTTTTGGGTAGTTTGAACCTTTCTCTACAAAAAGGATACATGTTTAATATCGATAAAATTAACTATTCTCGAGAAAAAAAAATACTTTTTTTAAGATTCCTCAAAAACTATAAAAGATATTACACTGAGATTTGGTACACCTAAATTAAATTGTATTAAATACAATTAATCAGGTGAGTTTGAGTCAACTGACTCCATCCAGTGGCGTAGAATATTTTAAGTTAATCAGTTTACGTAAAAAAAGCGCACGCCCTTGGATTTTTGAAGAAATATTTTTTTGATAGATTCAACATTTAATTCGGCACCCCGTTTTTGAAATAGTATTTTGCATTAACATAAACGACTACATTATTCAATAAAAATCAAAATATGTTTTATTTTACAAAAAAATAACGCAGTTAACTATTAGGTACATTATTAAATAGCTATTGAACGAATCAAAAACAAAATAATAATTATTTTTATACATATTGTTCAAAATGTCCTCCTTCCTATTGAATGCTAGCTTGTATTCTTCTTAGCAAATGAAACCTAACACTGAAAAATTTGTGGCATAGCCCTAATCTCATCGCATGCCATGTTTATGCGATTCCAAAGTTGCTCTCGCTTATCAATTGGAACAGAATAGACACGAGTTTTTAGATACCCCCACACAATAAAATTCAATGGGTTTAAATCTGGCGATCGTGCCGACCACGGTACTTCACTTCCTCGTCCAATCCAGCGTACAGGGAACCATGTATTTAAAAATTCTCTGACGTTTCGTGTAGAATGTGGTGGTACACCATCACGCATGAAATACATGTTCATTCTAACATCTAAGGGTACGTCGTCAAACCATTCTGGCAAATCTTCTCTCAAAAAATTTAAATAGAATTCGCCAGTAAGTCTTTGAGGAAAACGGATAGGTCCGATTAGGTGATCGTCTAGTATACCTATCCAAATATTTTCACTAAATCTATGATGGTGAGCTGTAACTACAGTTGGATGCTGATTTTCATCTAACCATTTGTGGGAATTATGCAAGTTTATTGTTCCATTTTGGGAAAAAATACACTCATCAGTGGTCAATAAGTTTCTAACAAATTGTACATCTTCAGCATTTTTGTTTAAAAACCATTCGCAAAAATTCATTCGACGAGGATGGTCAGCAGGCACCAATGCATGCACTTTTTGTAGGTGAAAGGGATATAAATTTTGTTCTTGTAAATCTTTCCAAGACTTGCTATGCGACACACTAAATTCTAAACCTAACTCACGCGTACTTAAACTCTATCTAAAATTTGTTCCTCAATTTCAACTGATACACGAGCATTTCGTCCGGAATTTTTCTTCCTTTTAAACTTCCATACTCTGACAAGTTACGATGAACGGTTCTAAACGTAGTATGATGTGGATGTCTTCTATTTGGAAATCTTTGTTCATAAAGTCGAGCAGCTGCACGAGCACTGCAATTAGTATTACCATAACATAAATGCATATCGACCAGTTCCGGTTTGAAATAATTAATTTTTTCACAGTAATTAGACACAAACAATGAATTACAAAGCACGCGTAAATGCAACTATTTTAGCAAACATAAGATACGTAACTGTCAAATGCAAAGCAATCTCTGATTTATTTAATTTGGTTATTACTGAATAATGTATGTAGTCGTTTAAGTTAATGCAAAATATTTCAAAAACGGGTACCGAATCTAAAAAATACTAAGTATGATTTTATTTGCAGAATTGAATGTTGAGTTTAACAAAAAAATATTTCTTCAAAAAAAGTAGGGACGTGCGTTTTTTCTTTTGTTAAAGTGATTAACAACTTATTCTACGCCACTGGATGGAGCCAATTGACTCAAACTCACCTGATTAATTGTACTTAATTAGACATTTAGGTGTACCAAATCTCAGTGTAATATCTTTTGTAGTTTTTGAGGAATCTTAAAAAAATTATTATTTAATCAACCTGTATCTCGGTTAGGAAGCATTTTCGGAAAAGCGTTTACGATAATTTTGTCTTATTTTGAATCATAGAATCTCCAGTTTTCGTTTGTCGGTGATTTTAAAATACACCCTATATATATATATATATATATATATATATATATATATATATATATATATATATATATATATATACAGGGTTAGTTAAAAGTATGGAAATTATGTTCAATACAAAAGTGTGTTATAAAATTATTATCTACATTTGAGAATACTTGAATTATTTTTTCTTCAATTGTTTTTAAGTTACGACGTCATCGATATTTTTTAAATGACAACCTATATTTCTGATTATTGATTTCGATAGTACATTCTATTCTCTTTTCAACGGTATACAATTTTCAATATGTTACATTTGAAAAATTGAAAAAAGTGCCTTAATGTTCAAATATTAAAGATCATTAAATTGATTAGGAAC